>JAKZAP010000127.1:0-110569 GCA_023053575.1 Branchinecta lynchi | reverse complement strand
CTGACTGTCTTCCTGTCTTGACTGACTGACTGTCTGTTTGTTTTGACTGACTGACTGTCTGTCTGTCTTTACTGACTGTGTCTTGACTGACTGTCTGTCTGTCTGTCTTGACTGATTGTCTGTCTGTCTGTTTTGACTGACTGTCTGTCTGTCTTGACTGACTGTCTGTCTGTCTGTCTTGACTGACTGTCTGTCTATCTGTCTGTCTTGACTGACTGACTGTCTGTCGGTCTGTCTTGACTGACTGTCTGTCTGTCTGACTGTCTTGACTGACTGTCTGTTTGTCAGACTGTCTCTCTGTCTTGACTGACTGTCTGTCTGTCGGTTTGTAAGACTGTCTGTTGCCTTGACTGACTGTCTGTCTGTCTTGACTGACTGTCTGTCTGTCTGTTCTGACTGACTGACTGTCTGTCAGTCTTAACTGATATTTTGATTTTGATGTAACTGACTGTCGGTCTGTCTTGACTGACTGTCTGTCTGTCTGTCTTGATTGACTGACTGACTGACTGTCTGTCTGTCTTGACTGACTGTCTATCTGTCTGCCTGTCTGTCTTTCTTAACTGACTGTCTGTCTGTATGTCTGTCTGACTGTCTGTCTGTCTTGACTGACTGTCTTTCTGTCTGTCTGTCTGTCTTTCTTAACTGACTGTCTGTCTGTATGTCTGTCTGTCTTGACTGATTGACTTTACGTCTGTCTGTCTGTCTGACTGTCTTGACTGACTGTCTGTCTGTATGTCTTGACTGACTGTCTGTTTATTTTGACTGACTGACTGTCTGTCTGTCTGTCTGTCTTGACTGACTGACTCTCTGTCTGTCTGTCTGTCTTGACTGACTGACTGTCTGTCTGTCTGTCTGTTTGTCTTGACTGAATGTCTGTCTGTCTTACTTGACTCACTTTCTGTTTGTCTTGGATGACTGACTGTCTTTCTGTCCGTCTTGACTGACTGACTGTCTTCCTGTCTTGACTGACTGACTGTCTGTTTGTTTTGACTGACTGACTGTCTGTCTGTCGTTACTGACTCTGTCTTGACTGACTGTCTGTCTTGACTGACTGTCTGTCTGTCTTGACTGACTGACTCTCTGTCTGTCTGTCTGTCTTGACTGACTGACTGTCTGTCTGTCTGTCTGCCTGTCTCGACTGAATTTCTGTCTGTCTGTCTTGACTGACTGTCTGTCTGTCTGACTGTCTGTTTGTCAGACTGTCTCTTTGTCTTGACTGACTGTCTGTCTGTCTGTTTGTAAGACTGTCTGTTGTCTTGACTGACTGTCTGTCTGTCTGTCTTGACTGACTGTCTGTCTGTCTGTCTTGACTGACTGTCTGTCTGTCTGTCTTCACTGACTGTTTGTCTGTCTGTCTTGACTGACTGTCTGTCTGTCTGTCTGTCTGTCTGTCTGTCTGTCTTGACTGACTGACTGACTGACTGTCTGTCTGTCTGTTTGTCTTGACTGAATGTCTGTATGTACTGACTGACTGTCTGTCTGTCTGTCTTGACTGAATGTCTGTCTGGACTGACTGTCTGTCTGTCTGTCTTGACTTACTGTCTGTCTGTCTGACTGTCTCTCTGTCTTGAATGACTGTCTGTCTGTATGTCCTGATTGACTGTTTGTATGTCTGTCTGTCTTGACTGACTGTCTGTCTGTCTGTCTCGACTGACTGTCTGTCTGTCTGTCTTGACTTACTGTCTGTCTGTCTGACTGTCTCTCTGTCTTGAATGACTGTCTGTCTGTCTGTCCTGATTGACTGTTTGTATTTCTGTCTGTCTTGACTGACTATCTGTATGTCTGTCTTGACTGATTGTCTGTCTGTCTGTTTTGACTGTCTGTCTGTCTGTCCTGATTGACTGTTTGTATGTCTGTCTGTCTTGACTGACTGTCTGTCTGTCTGTCTCGACTGACTGTCTGTCTGTCTGTCTTGACTTACTGTCTGTCTGTCTGACTGTCTCTCTGTCTTGACTGACTGTCTGTCTGTCTGTCTTGACTGACTGTCTGTCTGTCTTGACTGACTGTCTGTCTGTCTGTCTTGACTGACTGACTGACTGACTGTCTGTCTGTCTTGACTGACTGTCTATCTGTCTGTCTGTCTGTCTTTCTTAACTGACTGTCTGTCTGTATGTCTGTCTGTATTGACTGATTGACTTTCTGTCTGTCTGTCTGTCTGACTGTCTTGACTGACTGTCTTTCTGTATGTCTTGACTGACTGTCTGTTTGTTTTGACTGACTGACTGTCTGTCTGTCTGTCTGTCTTGACTGACTGACTGTCTGTCTGTCTGTCTGTTTGTCTTGACTGAATGTCTGTCTGTCTTACTTGACTGACTGTCTGTTTGTCTTGGATGACTGACTGTCTTTCTGTCTGTCTTGACTGACTGACTGTCTTCCTGTCTTGACTGACTGTCTGTCTGTCTGTCTTGACTGACTGTCTGTCTATCTGTCTGTCTTGACTGACTGACTGTCTGTCTGTCTGTCTTGACTGACTGTCTGTCTGTCTGACTGTCTTGACTGACTGTCTGTTTGTCAGACTGTCTCTCTGTCTTGACTGACTGTCTGTCTGTCGGTTTGTAAGACTGTCTGTTGCCTTGACTGACTGTCTGTCTGTCTGTTCTGACTGACTGACTGTCTGTCAGTCTTAACTGATATTTTGATTTTGATGTAACTGACTGTCGGTCTGTCTTGACTGACTGTCTGTCTGTCTGTCTTGATTGACTGACTGACTGACTGTCTGTCTGTCTTGACTGACTGTCTATCTGTCTGCCTGTCTGTCTTTCTTAACTGACTGTCTGTCTGTATGTCTGACTGACTGTCTGTCTGTCTTGACTGACTGTCTGTCTGTATGTCTGTCTGTCTTGACTGATTGACTTTCTGTCTGTCTGTCTTGACTGACTGTCTGTCTGTCTGTCTGTCTGTCTGTCTGTCTTGACTGACTGACTGACTGACTGTCTGTCTGTCTGTCTGTTTGTCTTGACTGAATGTCTATCTTTCTTAATTGACTGACTGTCTGTTTGTCTTGGATGTCTGACTGTCTTTCTGTCTGTCTTGAGAGACTAACTGTCTTTGTTTTGACTGACTGACTGACAGACCGACAGTCAGTTACATCAAAATCAAAATATCAGTTAAGACTGACAGACAGTCAGTCAGTCAGAACAGACAGACAGACAGTCTTTCAAGACAGACAGACAGTCAGTCAAGACAACAGACAGAAAGTCAGTCAAGACAGACCGACAGTCAGTTACATCAAAATCAAAATATCAGTTAAGACTGACAGACACTCAGTCAGTCAGAACAGCCAGACAGACAGTCCGTCAAGACAGACAGACAGTCAGTCAAGACAACAGACAGTCTTACAAACAGCCAGACAGACAGTCAGTTAAGAAAGACAGACAGTCTGACAAACAGACAGTCAGTCAAGACAGTCAGACAGACAGACAGTCAGTCAAGACAGACAGACAGAAATTCAGTCGAGACAGACAGACAGACAGTCAGTCAAGACAGACAGACAGACAGTCAGTCGAGACAGAGAGAGAGACAGTCAGTCAAGACAGACAGATAGACAAAAAGTCAGTCAAGACAGACAGACAGACAGTCAGTCAAGACAGACAGACAGTCAGTCAAAACAGACAGAGAGACAATCAGTCAAGACAGACAGACAGACAGTCAGTCAAAACAGACAGACAGACAGTCAGTCAAGAAAGACAGACCGACAGTCAGTCAAGACAGACAGACATACAGACAGTCAAATAGACAGACAGTCAGTCAAGACAGACAGACATACAGACAGTCAGATAGACAGATAGACAGACAGTCAGTCAAGACAGACAGACAGACAGTCAGTCAAGACAGACAGACAGACAGTCAGTCAAGACAGACAGACAGTCAGTTACATCAAAACCAAAATATCAGTTAAGACTGACAGACAGTCAGTCAGTCAGAACAGACAGACAGACAGTCAGTCAAGACAGACAGACAGTCAGTCAAGACAGTCTGACAGTCAGTCAAGGCAACAGACAGTCTTACAAACCGACAGACAGACAGTCAGTCAAGACAGAGAGACAGTCTGACAAACAGACAGTCAGTCAAGACAGAGAGACAGTCTGACAAACAGACAGTCAGTCAAGACAGACAGACAGACAGACAGTCAGTCAAGACAGACAGACAGACAGTCAGTCAAGAAAGACAGACAGACAGTCAGTCAAGACAGACAGACAGACAGACAGCCAGTCAAGACCGACAGACAGTCAGTCAAGACAGACAGACAGTCAGTCAAGACAGACAGACATTCAGTCAAGACAAACAGACACACAGTCAGACAGTCAGTCAGTCAGTCAGTCAAGACAGACAAAGTCAGTCAGTCAAGACAGACAGACAGACAGACAGTCAGTCAGTCAAGACAGACAGACAGACAGAGAGTCAGTCAGTCCAGACAGACCGACAGTCAGTCAGTCAAAACAAACAGACAGTCAGTCAGTCAAGACAGGAAGAAAGTCAGTCAGTCAAGACAGACAGAAAGACAGTCAGACATCCAAGACAAACAGACAGTCAGTCAATTAAGAAAGATAGACATTCAGTCAAGACAAACAGACAGACAGACAGACAGTCAGTCAGTCAGTCAGTCAAGACAAACAGACAGACAGAGAGACAGACAGTCAGTCAAGACAGACAGACAGAAAGTCAATCAGTCAAGACAGACAGACATACAGACAGACAGTCAGTTAAGAAAGACAGACAGGCAGACAGATAGACAGTCAGTCAAGACAGACAGACAGTCAGTCAGTCAGTCAATCAAGACAGACAGACAGACAGTCAGTCAAGACAGACCGACAGTCAGTTAAATCAAAACCAAAATATCAGTTAAGACTGACAGACAGTCAGTCAGCCAGAACAGACAGACAGACAGTCAGTCAAGACAGACAGACAGTCAGTCAAGACAGACTGACAGTCAGTCAAGGCAACAGACAGTCTTACAAACCGACAGACAGACAGTCAGTCAAGACAGAGAGACAGTCTGACAAACAGACAGTCAGTCAAGACAGAGAGACAGTCTGACAAACAGACAGTCAGTCAAGACAGTCAGACAGACAGACAGTCAGTCAAGACAGACAGACAGACAGTCAGTCAGTCAAGACAGACAGACAGACAGTCAGTCAAGAAAGACAGACAGACAGTCAGTCAAGACAGACAGACATACAGACAGCCAGTCAAGACCGACAGATAGTCAGTCAAGACAGACAGACAGTCAGTCAAGACAACAGACAATATTACAAACAGACAGACAGTCAGTCAGTTAAGACAGAGAGACCGTCTGAAAAACAGACAGTCAGTCAAGACAGTAAGACAGACAGACAGAAATTCAGTTGAGACAGACAGACAGACAGTCAGTCAAGACAGACAGACAGAAAGTCAGTCGAGACAGACAGACAGACAGTCAGTCAAGACAGACCAATAGACAGACAGTCAGTCATGACAGACAAGCAGACAGTCAGTCAAGACAGACAGACAGACAGTCAGTCAAGACAGACAGACAGTCAGTCAAAACAGACAGACAGACAATCAGTCAAGACAGACAGACAGACAGTTAGTCAAGACAGACAGTCAGTCAAGACAGACAGACAGACAGTCAGTCAAGAAAGACAGACAGACAGTCAGTCAAGAGAGACAGACAGACAGTCAGTCAAGAGAGACAGACATACAGACAGACGGTCAGTCAAGAGAGACAGACAGACAGTCAGTCAAGACAGACAGACAGTCAGTCAAGACAGACAGAAAGACAGTCAGTCATCCAAGACAAACAGACAGTCAGTCAAGACAGACAGACAGACAGTCAGTCAGGACAGACAGACAGACAGTCAGTCAAGACAGAGAGACAGTCTGACAAACAGACAGTCAGTCAAGAGACAGACAGACAGTCAGTCAAGACAGACAGACAGTCAGTCAAGACAGACAGAAAGACAGTCAGTCATCCAAGACAAACAGACAGTCAGTCAAGTAAGACAGACAGACATTCAGTCAAGACAAACAGACAGACAGACAGACAGTCAGTCAGTCAGTCAGTCAAGACAGACAGACAGACACACAGACACACAGACAGTCAGTCAAGACAGCCAGACAGAAAGTCAATCAGTCAAGACAGGCAAACATACAGACAGACACTCAGTTAAGAAAGACAGACAGACAGACAGATAGACAGTCAGTAAAGACAGACAGACAGTCAGTCAGTCAGTCAGTCAATCAATACAGACAGACAGACAGTCAGTCAAGACAGACAGACAGTCAGTCAAGACAGACAGACAGTCAGTCAAGACAACAGACAGTCTTACAAACAGACAGACAGATAGTCAGTCAAGACAGACAGACAGTCTGACAAACAGACAGACAGAAATTCAGTCGAGACAGACAGACAGACAGTCAGTCAAGAAAGACAGACAGACAGTCAGTCAAGACAGACAGACAGACAGACAGCCAGTCAAGACCGACAGACAGTCAGTCAAGACAGACAGACAGTCAGTCAAGACAGACAGACATTCAGTCAAGACAAACAGACACACAGTCAGACAGTCAGTCAGTCAGTCAGTCAAGACAGACAGACACACAGACAGTCAGTCAAGACAGACAGACAGAAAGTCAATCAGTCAGGACAGACAAACATACAGACAGACAGTCAGTTAAGAAAGACAGACATACATACAGATAGACAGTCAGTCAAGACAGACAGACAGTCAGTCAGTCAGTCAATCAAGAAAGACAGACAGACAGTCAGTCAAGACAGACAGACAGTCAGTCAAGACAGACAGACAGTCAGTTACATCAAAATCAAAATATCAGCTAAGACTGACAGACAGTCAGTCAGTCAGAACAGACAGAAAGACAGTCAGTCAAGACAGACAGACAGTCAGTCAAGACAACAGACAGTCTTACAAACAGACAGACAGTCTGACAAACAAACAGTCAGACAGTCAGTCAAGACAGAGAGACAGTCTGACAAACAGACAGTCAGTCAAGACAGACAGTCAGTCAAGACAGACAGTCAGTCAAGACAGACCGACAGACAGACAGTCAGTCAGTCAAGACAGACAGACAGTCAGTCAGTCAAGACAGACAGATAGTCAGTCAGTCAAGACAGACAGACAGACAGACAGTCAGTCAGTCAAGACAGACAGACAGACAGAGAGGCAGTCAGTCAAGACAGACCGACAGTCAGTCAGTCAAAACAAACAGACAGTCAGTCAGTCAAGACAGGAAGACAGTCAGTCAGTCAAGACAGACAGAAAGACAGTCAGACATCCAAGACAAACAGACAGTCAGTCAATTAAGAAAGATAGACATTCAGTCAAGACAAACAGACAGACAGACAGACAGTCAGTCAGTCAGTCAGTCAGTCAAGACAAACAGACAGACAGAGAGACAGACAGTCAGTCAAGACAGACAGACAGAAAGTCAATCAGTCAAGACAGACAGACATACAGACAGACAGTCAGTTAAGAAAGACAGACAGGCAGACAGATAGACAGTCAGTCAAGACAGACAGACAGTCAGTCAGTCAGTCAATCAAGACAGACAGACAGACAGTCAGTCAAGACAGACCGACAGTCAGTTAAATCAAAACCAAAATATCAGTTAAGACTGACAGACAGTCAGTCAGCCAGAACAGACAGACAGACAGTCAGTCAAGACAGACAGACAGTCAGTCAAGACAGACAGACAGTCAGTCAAGACAGACTGACAGTCAGTCAAGGCAACAGACAGTCTTACAAACCGACAGACAGACAGTCAGTCAAGACAGAGAGACAGTCTGACAAACAGACAGTCAGTCAAGACAGAGAGACAGTCTGACAAACAGACAGTCAGTCAAGACAGTCAGACAGACAGACAGTCAGTCAAGACAGACAGACAGACAGTCAGTCAGTCAAGACAGACAGACAGACAGTCAGTCAAGAAAGACAGACAGACAGTCAGTCAAGACAGACAGACATACAGACAGCAGGTCAAGACCGACAGATAGTCAGTCAAGACAGACAGACAGTCAGTCAAGACAACAGACAATATTACAAACAGACAGACAGTCAGTCAGTTAAGACAGAGAGACCGTCTGAAAAACAGACAGTCAGTCAAGACAGTAAGACAGACAGACAGAAATTCAGTTGAGACAGACAGACAGACAGTCAGTCAAGACAGACAGACAGAAAGTCAGTCGAGACAGACAGACAGACAGTCAGTCAAGACAGACCAATAGACAGACAGTCAGTCATGACAGACAAGCAGACAGTCAGTCAAGACAGACAGACAGACAGTCAGTCAAGACAGACAGACAGTCAGTCAAAACAGACAGACAGACAATCAGTCAAGACAGACAGACAGACAGTTAGTCAAGACAGACAGTCAGTCAAGACAGACAGACAGACAGTCAGTCAAGAAAGACAGACAGACAGTCAGTCAAGAGAGACAGACATACAGACAGACAGTCAGTCAAGAGAGACAGACATACAGACAGACGGTCAGTCAAGAGAGACAGACATACAGACAGTCAGTCAGGACAGACAGACAGACAGTCAGTCAAGACAGAGAGACAGTCTGACAAACAGACAGTCAGTCAAGAGACAGACAGACAGTCAGTCAAGACAGACAGAAAGACAGTCAGTCATCCAAGACAAACAGACAGTCAGTCAAGTAAGACAGACAGACATTCAGTCAAGACAAACAGACAGACAGACAGACAGTCAGTCAGTCAGTCAGTCAAGACAGACAGACAGACACACAGACACACAGACAGTCAGTCAAGACAGCCAGACAGAAAGTCAATCAGTCAAAACAGGCAAACATACAGACAGACACTCAGTTAAGAAAGACAGACAGACAGACAGATAGACAGTCAGTAAAGACAGACAGACAGTCAGTCAGTCAGTCAGTCAATCAATACAGACAGACAGACAGTCAGTCAAGACAGACAGACAGTCAGTCAAGACAACAGACAGTCTTACAAACAGACAGACAGACAGTCAGTCAAGACAGACAGACAGTCTGACAAACAGACAGACAGAAATTCAGTCGAGACAGACAGACAGACAGTCAGTCAAGACAGACAGACAGAAAGTCAAGACAGACAGACAGAAAGTCAGTCGAGACAGACAGTCAGTCAAGACAGACAGATAGACAGACAGTCAGTCAAGACAGACAGACAAACAGTCAGTCAAGACAGACAGACAGACAGTCAGTCAAGACAGACAGACAGTCAGTCAAAACAGACAGACAGACAATCAGTCAAGACAGAGAGACAGACAGTCAGTCAAGACAGACAGTCAGTCAGTCAAAACAAACAGACAGTCAGTCAGTCAAGACAGACAGACAGACAGACAGTCAGTCAGTCAGTCAGTCAAGACAGACAGACAGACACACAGACAGTCAGTCAAGACAGACAAACAGAAAGTCAATCAGTCAAGACAGACAGACATACAGACAGACAGTCAGTTAAGAAAGACAGACAGACAGACAGATAGACAGTCAGTAAAGACAGACAGACAGTCAGTCAGTCAGTCAATCAAGACAGACAGACAGACAGTCAAGACAACAGACAGTCTTACAAACAGCCAGACAGACAGTCAGTTAAGAAAGACAGACAGTCTGACAAACAGACAGTCAGTCAAGACAGCCAGACAGACAGACAGTCAGTCAAGACAGACAGACAGAAATTCAGTCGAGACAGACAGACAGACAGTCAGTCAAGACAGACAGACAGACAGTCAGTCGAGACAGAGAGACAGACAGTCTGGCAAGACAGACAGATAGACAAAAAGTCAGTCAAGACAGACAGACAGTCAGTCAAAACAGACAGAGAGACAATCAGTCAAGACAGACAGACAGACAGTCAGTCAAAACAGACAGACAGACAGTCAGTCAAGAAAGACAGACCTACAGTCAGTCAAGACAGACAGACATACAGACAGTCAGATAGACAAATAGACAGACAGTCAGTCAAGACAGACAGACATATAGACAGTCAGATAGACAGATAGACAGACAGTCAGTCAAGACAGACAAACAGACAGTCAGTCAAGACAGACAGACAGACAGTCAGACAAGACAGACAGACAGTCAGTCAAAACAGACAGACAGACAATCAGTCAAGACAGACAGACAGACAGTCAGTCAAGACAGACAGTCAGTCAGTCAAAACAAACAGACAGTCAGTCAGTCAAGACAGACAGACAGACAGTCAGTCAATCAAGACAGACAGACATTCAGTCAAGACAAACAGACACACAGTCAGACAGTCAGTCAGTCAGTCAGTCAAGACAGACAGACACAAAGACAGTCATTCAAGACAGACAGACAGAAAGTCAATCAGTCAGGACAGACAGACATACAGACAGACAGTCAGTTAAGAAAGACAGACAGACATACAGATAGACAGTCAGTCAAGACAGACAGACAGTCAGTCAGTCAGTCAATCAAGAAAGACAGACAGACAGTCAGTCAAGACAGACAGACAGTCAGTTACATCAAAACCAAAATATCAGTTAAGACTGACAGACAGTCAGTCAGTCAGAACAGACAGAAAGACAGTCAGTCAAGACAGACAGACAGTCAGTTAAGACAACAGACAGTCTTACAAACAGACAGACAGACAGTCAGTCAAGACAGAGAGACAGTCTGACAAACAAACAGTCAGACAGTCAGTCAAGACAGAGAGACAGTCTGACAAACAGACAGTCAGTCAAGACAGACCGACAGACAGACAGTCAGTCAGTCAAGACAGACAGACAGTCAGTCAGTCAAGACAGACAGATAGTCAGTCAGTCAAGACAGACAGACAGACAGACAGTCAGTCAGTCAAGACAGACAAACAGACAGAGAGTCAGTCAGTCAAGACAGACCGACAGTCAGTCAGTCAAAACAAACAGACAGTCAGTCAGTCATGACAGGAAGACAGTCAGTCAGTCAAGACAGACAGAAAGACAGTCAGACATCCAAGACAAACAGACAGTCAGTCAATTAAGAAAGATAGACATTCAGTCAAGACAAACAGACAGACAGACAGACAGTCAGTCAGTCAGTCAGTCAAGACAAACAGACAGACAGACAGACAGACAGGCAGACAGTCAGTCAAGACAGACAGACATACAGACAGACAGTCAGTTAAGAAAGACAGACAGGCAGACATATAGACAGTCAGTCAAGACAGACAGACAGTCAGTCAGTCAGTCAATCAAGACAGACAGACAGACAGTCAGTCAAGACAGACAGACAGTCAGTCAAGACAACAGACAATCTTACAAACAGACAGACAGACAGTCAGTCAAGACAGACAGACAGTCTGACAAACAGACTTTCAGTCAAGACAGTCAGACAGACAGACAGTCAGTCAAGACAGACAAACAGAAATTCAGTCGAGACAGACAGACAGACAGTCAGTCAAGACAGACGGACAGAAAGTCAAGACAGACAGACAGAAAGTCAGTCGAGACAGACAGACAGAAAGTCAATCAGTCAAGACAGACAGACATACAGACAGACAGTCAGTTAAGAAAGACAGACAGACAGACAGATAGACAGTCAGTAAAGACAGACAGACAGTCAGTCAGTCAGTCAATCAAGACAGACAGACAGACAGTCAAGACAACAGACAGTCTTACAAACAGCCAGACAGACAGTCAGTTAAGAAAGACAGACAGTCTGACAAAGAGACAGTCAGTCAAGACAGTCAGACAGACAGACAGTCAGTCAAGACAGACAGACAGAAATTCAGTCGAGACAGACAGACAGACAGTCAGTCAAGACAGACAGACATACAGTCAGTCGAGACAGAGAGACAGACAGTCTGGCAAGACAAACAGATAGACAAAAAGTCAGTCAAGACAGACAGACAGACAGTCAGTCAAGACAGACAGACAGTCAGTCAAAACAGACAGAGAGACAATCAGTCAAGACAGACAGACAGACAGTCAGTCAAAACAGACAGACAGACAGTCAGTCAAGAACGACAGACCGACAGTCAGTCAAGACAGACAGACATACAGACAGTCAGATAGACAAATAGACAGACAGTCAGTCAAGACAGACAGACATATAGACAGTCAGATAGACAGATAGACAAACAGACAGAGAGTCAGTCAGTCAAGACAGACCGACAGTCAGTCAGTCAAAACAAACAGACAGTCAGTCAGTCATGACAGGAAGACAGTCAGTCAGTCAAGACAGACAGAAAGACAGTCAGACATCCAAGACAAACAGACAGTCAGTCAATTAAGAAAGATAGACATTCAGTCAAGACAAACAGACAGACAGACAGACAGTCAGTCAGTCAGTCAGTCAAGATAAACAGACAGACAGACAGACAGACAGTCAGTCAAGACAGACAGACATACAGACAGACAGTCAGTTAAGAAAGACAGACAGGCAGACATATAGACAGTCAGTCAAGACAGACAGACAGTCAGTCAGTCAGTCAATCAAGACAGACAGACAGACAGTCAGTCAAGACAGACAGACAGTCAGTCAAGACAGACAGACAGTCAGTCAAGACAACAGACAGTCTTACAAACAGACAGACAGACAGTCAGTCAAGACAGACAGACAGTCTGACAAACAGACTTTCAGTCAAGACAGTCAGACAGACAGACAGTCAGTCAAGACAGACAAACAGAAATTCAGTCGAGACAGACAGACAGACAGTCAGTCAAGACAGACGGACAGAAAGTCAAGACAGACAGACAGAAAGTCAGTCGAGACAGACAGACAGACAGTCAGTCAAGACAGACAGATAGACAGACAGTCAGTCAAGACAGACAGACAAACAGTCAGTCAAGACAGACAGACAGACAGTCAGTCAAGACAGACAGACAGTCAGTCAAAACAGACAGACAGACAATCAGTCAAGACAGAGAGACAGACAGTCAGTCAAGACAGACAGTCAGTCAGTCAAAACAAACAGACAGTCAGTCAGTCAAGACAGACAGACAGACAGACAGTCAGTCAGTCAGTCAGTCAGTCAAGACGGACAGACAGACACACAGACAGTCAGTCAAGACAGACAGACAATAAGTCAATCAGTCAAGACAGACAGACATACAGACAGACAGTCAGTTAAGAAAGACAGACAGACAGACAGATAGACAGTTAGTAAAGACAGACAGACAGTCAGTCAGTCAGTCAATCAAGACAGACAGACAGACAGACAGTCAGTTATATCAAAATCAAAATATCAGTTAAGACTGACAGACAGTCAGTCAGTCAGAACAGACAGACAGACAGTCCGTCAAGACAGACAGACAGTCAGTCAAGACAACAGACAGTCTTACAAACAGCCAGACAGACAGTCAGTTAAGAAAGACAGACAGTCTGACAAACAGACAGTCAGTCAGTCAAGACAGACGGACAGAAAGTCAAGACAGACAGACAGAAAGTCAGTCGAGACAGACAGACAGACAGTCAGTCAAGACAGACAGATAGACAGACAGTCAGTCAAGACAGACAGACAAACAGTCAGTCAAGACAGACAGACAGACAGTCAGTCAAGACAGACAGAAATTCAGTCAGTCAAGACAGACAGACAGACAGTCAGTCGAGACAGAGAGACAGACAGTCAGTCAAGACAGACAGATAGACAAAAAGTCAGTCAAGACAGACAGACAGACAGTCAGTCAAGACAGACAGACAGTCAGTCAAAACAGACAGAGAGACAATCAGTCAAGACAGACAGACAGACAGTCAGTCAAAACAGACAGACAGACAGTCAGTCAAGAAAGACAGACCGACAGTCAGTCAAGACAGACAGACATACAGACAGTCAGATAGACAAATAGACAGACAGTCAGTCAAGACAGACAGACATACAGACAGTCAGATAGACAGATAGACAGACAGTCAGTCAAGACAGACAGACAGACAGTCAGTAAAGACAGACAGACAGACAGTCAGTCAAGACAGACAGACAGACAGTCAGTCAAAACAGACAGACAGACAATCAGTCAAGACAGACGGACAGACAGTCAGTCAAGACAGACAGTCAGTCAGTCAAAACAAACAGACAGTCAGTCAGTCAAGACAGACAGACAGACAGTCAGTCAATCAAGACAGACAGACATTCAGTCAAGACAAACAGACACACAGTCAGACAGTCAGTCAGTCAGTCAGTCAGTCAAGACAGACAGACACACAGACAGTCAGTCAAGACAGACAGACAGAAAGTCAATCAGTCAGGACAGACAGACATACAGACAGACAGTCAGTTAAGAAAGACAGACAGACATACAGATAGACAGTCAGTCAAGACAGACAGACAGTCAGTCAGTCAGTCAATCAAGAAAGACAGACAGACAGTCAGTCAAGACAGACAGACAGTCAGTTACATCAAAACCAAAATATCAGTTAAGACTGACAGACAGTCAGTCAGTCAGAACAGACAGAAAGACAGTCAGTCAAGACAGACAGACAGTCAGTTAAGACAACAGACAGTCTTACAAACAGACAGACAGACAGTCAGTCAAGACAGAGAGACAGTCTGACAAACAAACAGTCAGACAGTCAGTCAAGACAGAGAGACAGTCTGACAAACAGACAGTCAGTCAAGACAGACAGTCAGTCAAGACAGACCGACAGACAGACAGTCAGTCAGTCAAGACAGACAGACAGTCAGTCAGTCAAGACAGACAGAAAGACAGTCAGTCATCCAAGACAAACAGACAGTCAGTCAAGTAAGACAGACAGACATTCAGTCAAGACAGACAGAAAGACAGTCAGTCATCCAAGACAAACAGACAGTCAGTCAAGTAAGACAGACAAACATTCAGTCAAGACAAACAGACAGACAGACAGACAGTCAGTCAGTCAGTCAGTCAAGACAGACAGACAGACACACAAACACACAGACAGTCAGTCAAGACAGCCAGACAGAAAGTCAATCAGTCAAGACAGGCAAACATACAGACAGACACTCAGTTAAGAAAGACAGACAAACAGACAGATAGACAGTCAGTAAAGACAGACAGACAGTCAGTCAGTCAGTCAGTCAATCAATACAGACAGACAGACAGTCAGTCAAGACAGACAGACAGTCAGTCAAAACAGACAGACAGACAATCAGTCAAGACAGAGAGACAGACAGTCAGTCAAGACAGACAGTCAGTCAGTCAAAACAAACAGACAGTCAGTCAGTCAAGACAGACAGACAGACAGACAGTCAGTCAGTCAGTCAGTCAAGACAGACAGACAGACACACAGACAGTCAGTCAAGACAGACAGACAGAAAGTCAATCAGTCAGTTAAGAAAGACAGACAGACAGACAGATAGACAGACAGTAAAGACAGACAGACAGTCAGTCAGTCAGTCAATCAAGACAGACAGACAGACAGTCAAGACAACAGACAGTCTTACAAACAGCCAGACAGACAGTCAGTTCAGAAAGACAGACAGTCTGACAAACAGACAGTCAGTCAAGACAGTCAGACAGACAGACAGTCAGTCAAGACAGACAGACAGAAATTCAGTCGAGACAGACAGACAGACAGTCAGTCAAGACAGACAGACAGACAGTCAGTCGAGACAGAGAGACAGACAGTCAGGCAAGACAGACAGATAGACAAAAAGTCAGTCAAGACAGACAGACAGACAGTCAGTCAAGACAGACAGACAGTCAGTCAAAACAGACAGAGAGACAATCAGTCAAGACAGACAGACAGACAGTCAGTCAAAACAGACAGACAGACAGTCAGTCAAGAAAGACAGACCGACAGTCAGTCAAGACAGACAGACATACAGACAGTCAGATAGACAAATAGACAGACAGTCAGTCAAGACAGACAGACAGTCAGATAGACAGATAGACAGACAGTCAGTCAAGACAGACAGACAGACAGTCAGTCAAGACAGACAGAAAGACAGTCAGTGAAGACAGACAGACAGTCAGTCAAAACAGACAGACAGACAATCAGTCAAGACAGACAAACAGACAGTCAGTCAAGACAGACAGTCAGTCAGTCTAAACAAACAGACAGTCAGTCAGTCAAGACAGACAGACAGACAGTCAGTCAATCAAGACAGACAGACATTCAGTCAAGACAAACAGACACACAGTCAGTCAGTCAGTCAGTCAAGACAGACAGACACACAGACAGTCAGTCAAGACAGACAGACAGAAAGTCAATCAGTCAGGACAGACAGACATACAGACAGACAGTCAGTTAAGAAAGACAGACAGACATACAGATAGACAGTCAGTCAAGACAGACAGACAGTCAGTCAGTCAGTCAATCAAGAAAGACAGACAGACAGTCAGTCAGTCAGTCAATCAAGAAAGACAGACAGACAGTCAGTCAAGACAGACAGACAGTCAGTTACATCAAAACCAAAATATCAGTTAAGACTGACAGACAGTCAGTCAGTCAGAACAGACAGAAAGACAGTCAGTGAAGACAGACAGACAGTCAGTTAAGACAACAGACAGTCTTACAAACAGACAGACAGACAGTCAGTCAAGACAGAGAGACAGTCTGACAAACAAACAGTCAGACAGTCAGTCAAGACAGAGATACAGTCTGACAAACAGACAGTCAGTCAAGACAGACAGTCAGTCAAGACAGACCGACAGACAGACAGTCAGTCAGTCAAGACAGACAGACAGTCAGTCAGTCAAGACAGACAGAAAGACAGTCAGTCATCCAAGACAAACAGACAGTCAGTCAAGTAAGACAGACAGACATTCAGTCAAGACAGACAGAAAGACAGTCAGTCATCCAAGACAAACAGACAGTCAGTCAAGTAAGACAGACAGACATTCAGTCAAGACAAACAGACAGACAGACAGACAGTCAGTCAGTCAGTCAGTCAAGACAGACAGACAGACACACAGACACACAGACAGTCAGTCAAGACAGCCAGACAGAAAGTCAATCAGTCAAGACAGGCAAACATACAGACAGACACTCAGTTAAGAAAGACAGACAGACAGACAGATAGACAGTCAGTAAAGACAGACAGACAGTCAGTCAGTCAGTCAGTCAATCAATACAGACAGACAGACAGTCAGTCAAGACAGACAGACAGTCGGTCAAAACAAACAGACTGTCAGTCAGTCAAGACAGACAGACAGACAGACAGTCAGTCAGTCAGTCAGTCAAGACAGACAGACAGACACACAGACAGTCAGTCAAGACAGACAGACAGAAAGTCAATCAGTCAAGACAGACAGACATACAGACAGACAGTCAGTTAAGAAAGACAGACAGACAGACAGATAGACAGTCAGTAAAGACAGACAGACAGTCAGTCAGTCAGTCAATCAAGACAGACAGACAGACAGTCAAGACAACAGACAGTCTTACAAACAGCCAGACAGTCAGTCAGTTAAGAAAGACAGACAGTCTGACAAACAGACAGTCAGTCAAGACAGTCAGACAGACAGACAATCAGTCAAGACAGACAGACAGAAATTCAGTCGAGACAGACAGACAGACAGTCAGTCAAGACAGACAGACAGACAGTCAGTCGAGACAGAGAGACAGACAGTCAGGCAAGACAGACAGATAGACAAAAAGTCAGTCAAGACAGACAGACAGACAGTCAGTCAAGACAGACAGACAGTCAGTCAAAACAGACAGAGAGACAATCAGTCAAGACAGACAGACAGACAGTCAGTCAAAACAGACAGACAGACAGTCAGTCAAGAAAGACAGACCGACAGTCAGTCAAGACAGACAGACATACAGACAGTCAGATAGACAAATAGATAAACAGTCAGTCAAGACAGACAGACATACAGACAGTCAGATAGACAGATAGACAGACAGTCAGTCAAGACAGACAGACAGACAGTCAGTCAAGACAGACAGACAGTCAGTCAAAACAGACAGACAGACAATCAGTCAAGACAGACAGACAGACAGTCAGTCAAGACAGACAGTCAGTCAGTCAAAACAAACAGACAGTCAGTCAGTCAAGACAGACAGACAGACAGTCAGTCAATCAAGACAGACAGACATTCAGTCAAGACAAACAGACACACAGTCAGACAGTCAGTCAGTCAGTCAGTCAAGACAGACAGACACACAGACAGTCAGTCAAGACAGACAGACAGAAAGTCAATCAGTCAGGACAGACAGACATACAGACAGACAGTCAGTTAAGAAAGACAGACAGACATACAGATAGACAGTCAGTCAAGACAGACAGACAGTCAGTCAGTCAGTCAATCAAGAAAGACAGACAGACAGTCAGTCAAGACAGACAGACAGTCAGTTACATCAAAACCAAAATATCAGTTAAGACTGACAGACAGTCAGTCAGTCAGAACAGACAGAAAGACAGTCAGTCAAGACAGACAGACAGTCAGTTAAGACAACAGACAGTCTTACAAACAGACAGACAGACAGTCAGTCAAAACAGAGAGACAGTCTGACAAACAAACAGTCAGACAGTCAGTCAAGACAGAGAGACAGTCTGACAAACAGACAGTCAGTCAAGACAGACAGTCAGTCAAGACAGACCGACAGACAGACAGTCAGTCAGTCAAGACAGACAGACAGTCAGTCAGTCAAGACAGACAGATAGTCAGTCAGTCAAGACAGACAGACAGACAGACAGTCAGTCAGTCAAGACAGACAGACAGACAGAGAGTCAGTCAGTCAAGACAGACCGACAGTCAGTCAGTCAAAACAAACAGACAGTCAGTCAGTCAAGACAGGAAGACAGTCAGTCAGTCAAGACAGCCAGAAAGACAGTCAGACATCCAAGACAAACAGACAGTCAGTCAATTAAGAAAGATAGACATTCAGTCAAGACAAACAGACAGACAGACAGACAGTCAGTCAGTCAGTCAGTCAAGACAAACAGACAGACAGACAGACAGACAGTCAGTCAAGACAGACAGACAGAAAGTCAATCAGTCAAGACAGACAGACATACAGACAGACAGTCTGTTAAGAAAGACAGACAGGCAGACATATAGACAGTCAGTCGAGACAGACAGACAGTCAGTCAGTCAGTCAATCAAGACAGACAGACAGACAGTCAGTCAAGACAGACAGACAGTCAGTCAAGACAGACAGACAGTCAGTCAAGACAACAGACAGTCTTACAAACAGACAGATGATACTGACTGACTGTCTGTCTGTCTGTATCATGTATATGTCTGTCTGTATCATGTCTGTCTGTATCATGTATATAATGATAGAGAAATATGGGAAAAAGGTAAAGAAAAAGAAAAAACGTAAGATATGATAGAGAAACATGGGAAAAAGGTAAAGAAAAAGAAAAAACGTAAGAAAAAGGGGAACACAACGTGACTGACATGGCTATTTTTTTTTTTTTCCCGTAGCATCTTTTGTAATTTAATTTATTTTTGTATTATTTATAAACTAAGAAATCAGATTTCGTACTTTTTGTGGCTACTCCTCCATCCCTCAGTGACGTTAATTTGAATCTATTTTTACCCACACGTCACCTAACTTTCAAAATTAAACCCATATTTTATTTACTATTCTTTCCCCTAATACTTGGAAAATAATTATCTCATTTATATTTTGTAAAAAAATTCTTTAACTACATTTCCTTTTTTTTTTTTTTATTACTTATAATTCAAATCTACTAATATTAAACCCACCTCCACTCATCTCTATAACATTCTTTTTCCTTTACTCAAATTTAACTTTAATCTAATTTACCTTTTGAGCAGTCAAACTATAGTCTAATAACGAAAAATAGGGCAAAACACACAAAAACAAAAACAAAAAGCACATCGATATCTCAGGGTGCCCTTCCGGCATAGGGCACCCCTTCCATCGCAGCCACTATTACAACTCTTTAAACCAACAAAAAACCCTATTTTTCTTTACTAAACCAAACAACCCCCCTCCCTACCAAAAGTTAAATAAAATTAAAAATAAAAAGTTAGAAAGTTCTGCTTTTACAACCTATAGCCTACTCATAATACTTTACATCACAAAACACACTTCCGTAAAGCAGAACGTTCTAACTATCCCAATTTGTTCCTTTTTTAAAAAAAAAACCATACAACAAAACAAAAACCAATTTTGACTGCTCAAAAAAAAAAAAATATGTGTAAAAAAACCCATAAAAAACAATTTACCATCAAACATAAATCTTATATTTACAAATTTTAACTCCCTTCTATTTTTACTTCAATATTTAAACCAATTTCTTTAAAATTTATTATTTTTCAAAAAACTTTCTTAAAAATTCACGGTCCATTTTCCTCTTCCACTCTAATCTCTCTGAATTCAGAGTCACCATTTTATCCAACGACGATTTTAAAATTTGATAATGTAATCGTTTCTCTTTTTTTCGTCTCTTCCAAACATGGACACACAGCTTCACTACAACAAAGCATATGGACATTTCTTTTTTCCTTTCGAGCTCTGTCCCAACACACAATCTCAGGATTTTGCTCTTTTCTTCACTTGTTTCTACCTTTACACCTTCCTCTGCACACAATTCAAGAATTTCTTCAAATACACCTTGGTTCCACCGACATTCTAAAAACTCGTGTAACAACCCGTCAACAACAAGAGAACCACACAAAGGGCACTGTGGGCTTTCATTTCGTATGAAACGGCTGATTCTGTTTCTGTAGGGTAACATTCCATGTATCAAGAGAAACATAACTTCCTTTTCCCAGTTCTGAATGGGCAGCTCATGCAGCAATGAAAAGCAGCGGTCAAAATCAAAGGTAGGTTCACGTCTTTTTCCTGCGTACGTGAGTTCTTCACTCTTATCTAAAAGACTTCTGACAAATCTCTTCATGTCTTCCTTTTGGGGCCTCTCATTTAAATATCCAGCTTTTTTCAGCTCATACAGGGCTTCCCCTCTTCTACCGTATTCTTTTGGTATTTTCATTACGACCTTCTTTCTTTCTTCTTCGTTTTCTTCATTTATGAGAGGCAGAAGCCAATGTCTTAAAAAAGTTGCACCCGCGGTTTCCCTCACCAGCCGTTCAGCCGCATTTCGAGTGAATAGTGATTGACAAATTAACCTAAAATCAAGTACACCCAATCCCCCACTCGCCTTGCCAGCATACATCATTCTCATACTTAGTTTCTCTAATTTTCCATGCCACACGAATCTCCATATTTTCCTTTCAATTTCTTTTGCTGTTGCCTCTTCAAGTTCAAAAATAGGCGCGGCATAAAACAACAGTGGCATGCAATAAGTATTCACAAAGGTCACCTTCTGCCAAACTGTTCTGAGAAAACTTTGGTTCTGAATATTCGAGAGGATTCCTACGATTTTTGAGACTTTTTCTTCCCAATACTTTTTACCGTCGCCTTCTCCACAGAACCTAACTCCTAGTATCTTCGAAACTTCAACTCTCGGTATCCAGCTTCGCTCTAAGAACTCGTCTAGTTCTGCATCGCTCTTTAGTGCTAAAACATTACTGTTCGTCTTGTGCACCTTAACGTAGAAATTTTCCTCGTACCATTGAAGTCCTTGGAGTATTTTTGGAACGTCTTGATTATTGTCCGTGAAAAATGTACCGTCGTCAATAAATGCAGCCGACTTCAGAAACTTTTGATCAACCGTCATCAGCCCAGTTATACGCTGCTCTACGTACTTAAATAACGGGTCAATGTACAGCTCGAACAGATATGGTGCTGAGGGATCTCCCTGTCTGAGCGCTTTCTCCATCTTTATTCTTCGGGTTTTCTGGCCGTTTACCCGGACGGCAATATTCGCATTCTTATACAGATTCTGAAATTTCTTAACTACTTCTTCATGAAAACAAAATTTGTCTTCCATAAGCCACCAAAGTAGTAATCTCACAACCGAGTCATACGCCTTTATCATATCTGCGCTAATAACGGCGATAATTTCCCATAGAATTTGATTTCCTGCCACTAGCTCATCTCGCCTTAGCACAAGATCGCGGACAATGCTCAAAATATGTTGGGCTTTCTTTCCTTTCAGTCCACCATGCTGATATTCACCAAGTAGTCTCCCGAGCACTTTTTCGATCCTTTTAGCCATTACTTTCGACGCTATTCTAAAATCACAATTTGTCAGTGCAATGGGTCCCCAGTTTTGTAGGTCAGCCCTATCACCCCCTTTGTGAATCAACGAAACGAGCGCCTCCCCGTTCACCCAACCTCGGGAAAGAGATTTATTAAGCACTTCCACGAAAACTTCACCTATCTCTGACCAAAAGTGTTTATACAACTCGTAGCTCAGTCCATCACTCCTGGGTGATTTACCGCTCTTTAAATTTTTTATCACTCTGGTCACCTCCTCTACTGTTAGATCACACCTTAGGGTTTCATTTTCTTCCGGAGTGACGGTTCCGTGTACTTCGAACTCACCCAGCATCTGTCTCACTTGTTCTTTTCGAGAAGGTAGGTCATTAGGCAGCTTATATAGCTCTTCATAAAAGGCCGAGACTTCTTCGAGAATTTGGGACTGGTTTGAAACTATTTGTCCTCCTCTTCCTTTTATTTTTGTGATACTGTTCTCTTCAGCGTGCCGCCTTGCTCTTACCATCGCTGCCACATTAATTTGCCCTGGCTCAAAAATCTCACACAGCCTGCTTTTAAGTTTGAAGCTTTCAAATTCCTCTCCTTCGATTTTTTTTATTTGAAGTTTTACCTCTTCAAACTCAAGCCAGACTTGCGCTCCTTTGTCTATTTTATTCTTTAGACAGGCCAGGACTCGGTACAAATGTCGCTTATAAGCTTTCTCTGCTCTTTCGACCTCTTTTTCTTGTCCCCGAATGAAAGCACCAATCTCTTGCTTGAAGACTTCCCAAAATTCAATTGGGTCCTCGCTTTCCCTCCTAGTGTTTGAAAGAGCCATAATCTTGGAGCGAACCTGATGGCTGAAGTCCTTATCCTTCAGGTGTCGCGGATCCATTTTCCAGATAGGATTTTTGGGCCGAGGCGATTTGGCAGCACTATCCACCTCTACCACTACTGCAGTATGATCAGAAAAAGGAACTACGATGTTACATATACTATTTACACTATTCTGAAGGTTCTCAGTACTGTAGACTCTATCTATACGGCTAGCCCCTCTTTTATCGACTCGGGTATACCCCTGAACAGTCTGTATTTCTGTCCACAAATCCTTTAACTTCCAGGCTTTAATCAGGTCTTTTAACTCGGGGCTCATCCTCCTTTTATCTTGTTTATTATTTCTACTACTTGCGTCCTGTTCCTCTGTCACGCAATTGAAGTCTCCCAAGAGGAAAAAATTATCAGAATTCAGGTAACAGGGTAACTTATCTTGTATAGCGTCACTTCGTGTTTTGGCGTTATTTGTGCCCGACGTTAAATGGACATTAACAATCACGGTGCTACCAACTTTCAACCTGCTAATCATCCCATCGGCTTCAAACCGCAAACTCGCCTTATCGACCTTCAGGCATTTCTTCACTAAAAACCCTGTGTCGGGGTTAATTCCACCAGGTACAAAGTCATAACCTTTTTCTTCTGCATATCGTAGCTTACAAGTATCCACTTCTTGAAGACATAAAATATCTAGCTTCTTCTCTACCACAAATTTAATTAGTAGTTTCTGTCTTTTTTCCTGCTTGACTCCATTTACGTTTAAAGTTCCGATCCTGATTTAGTTTGTAAGTTTTGGGAGTTTTTTGGCTTTTTTCCTTTTCCTCCGCTGGTGTTCACCGACTCCTCCGAGTTCAGTGATCCCTCACTTAGCTGCCTTTTAGGCGTCTCTCTATGGCTATAAGTAAACAAAGGGAAGGAAATCCCGAATCTAATACCCCCCCCCCCCCTCCCTCCGAACACCCCCTCCCCCTCCAGCTTTGAAGATTGTACTTAAGGTATACGCTAGTGTACAGAAAAGTTATTGTTTTGATGTGATGTTTCTTAAGCACTCGGTTGCATGCTATGTATAGTCTTCTGTAGATTTTAGTTAGTTTTTGTATCTGGTGTGTTATCCAAAAATTAATGGCCCGTTGGGCTGTTGGATTTTCTTTGGGGTTTGATACTCACGAAAGTTTTTCCGTTTGGATGAGACTAAAAAAAATACAAAAAAATGGAAGCGCCAGGTATCCGAGCCTTAGGGGTAATCTATATTTACTGCCGTTATTTCGTGTCTTTAAGTCGGATCCGTATTAAAGGAGGCATGGCGGGACCAATATGGTAGGCTTGGTTACCCTCCGCTTATTATACGAAGAATTACTCATGTAATTACCCCTCAGGATACCCTCCACTCATTGTTGAGAAAGTACGGGACTAGAAAATAGTACTCGGCGATAACCACCTAACATTTGCTCCGTCAGAGGCAGCGTGCGCGTGCGATGATACCAGAAGCGTAAAAAATCCAGTCAGAAAATGCTGACATTTAATTGTAACGACAGTTCTGATTATGCGGTTGGTGCCCATAGGGTTTAAGCACAGGTGGAAAAATCCTCTCTTGAATCTTAGAGAAGAACGGTGGAGTTGATGACGCATGGATACAACGTCCCCCCACCCCTCTCTCTAAGAATAGGGGTAGTAAAACGCCTGAATTGGATGCAATATGGCACGTGGAAACACGTTAGGTCAGTAACTAGGCAGGCGTTGTTGGGATCGACTAAAAAGAGGCACGGCACGGCACAGCATGGTGCAGGAGGCATGCTACTAAAAAGAGGCATACGTACTAAAAAGAGGCACGGCATACTAAAAGAAGGCATGCCTGCACCAGGAGGCATGCACCGTCTGTGCCTTTTTTTAGGACCCGTTTTCTGGCGTGCCTCTTTTTAGTACTCCAGCTTCTTTGCATAAAAATTTTTTTGGCGTGCCTTTTTTGTGCTCGACTTCTTTGGGTTAAAAAAGGTGATTCTACAACGTGCCTTTTTAGGACCCTTTCTGGCGTGCCTTTTTAGGACCCTTTTCAGGCGTGACTTTTTCTAGTAGGCTACTCGACTTCTTTGGGTTAAAAGGTGATTCTATAACGTGCCTTTTAGGACCCTTTTTCTGGCGTGCCTCTTTTTAGTACTCGAGCTTCTTTGCATAAAAATTGATTTTTCTGGCGCACATTTTTTTAGTGCTCGTTTAGGACCCTTTTCTGGCGTGCGTTTTTAGGACCCTTTTCTGGCGTGCATTTTTCTAGTAGACTACTCGACTTCTTTGGGTTAAAAAAGGTGATTCTATAACGTGCCTTTTTAGGACCCTTTCTGGCGTGCCTTTCTAGGACCCTTTTTTGGCGTGCCTTTTTAGGAACCTTTTCTGGCGTGCCTTTTTAGGACCCCTTTCTGGCGTGCCTTTTTCTAGTAGGCTACTCGACTTGTTTGGGTTAAAAAAGGTGATTCTATAACGTGCCTTTTAGGACCCTTTTTCTGGCGTGCCTTTTTAGGACCCGTTTTCTGGCGTGCCCCCTTTTAGTACTCGAGCTTCTTTGCATATAAATGGATTTTTCTGGCGCACCTTTTTTTAGTGCTCGTTTAGGACCCTTTTCTGGCGTGCCTTTCTAGGACCCTTTTCTGGCGTGCCTTTTTCTAGTAGGCTACTCGACTTCTTTGGGTTAAAAAATGTGATTCTATAACGTGCCTTTTTAGGACCCTTTTTGGCGTGCCTTTGTAGGACCCTTTTCTGGCGTGCCTTTTTTTAGTACTCGAATTCTTTGGGCTAGGTGATTCTACTAAGTGCCTTTTTAGGGCCCTTTTTGGCGTGCCTTTTTAGGACCCTTTCTGGCGTGCCTTTTTAGGACCCTTTTCTGGCGTGCATTTTTAGGACCCATTTATGGCGTGCCTTTTATTAGTACTCGACTTCTTTGGGTTATAAAAGGTGATTCTTTAACGTGCCTTTTTAGGACCCTTTTTGGCGTGCCTTTTTAGGTCCCTTTTCTAGCGTGCTTTCGTCCTTTTATTAGTACTCGACTTCTTTGGGTTATAAAAGGTGATTCTTTAACGTGCCTTTTTAGGACCATTTTCTTGCGTGCTTTTTTTTAGTACTCGAATTCTTTGGGTTAGGTGATTCTACTAAGTGCCTTTTTAGGACCCTTTTCTGGCGTGCCTTTTAGGACCCTTTTCTGACGTGCCTTTTTAGGACCCTTTTCCGGCGTGCCTTTTTTTTAGTACTCGACTTCTTTGGTTTAAAAAAAGTGATTCTATAACGTGCATTTTAGGACCCTTTTTCTGGCTTGCCTTTTTAGGACCCTTTTCTGGCGTACCGGTCTTTAGTACTCGACTTCTTTGGTTGATAAAGGGTGCTACCAGGGCGTTTCTATAACGTGCATTTTTAGGACTCCATTTTGGCGCTTTTAAGAACCCGTGTTCTCGCGTGCATTTATTTTAGTACTCGAGATTCTTTGCATAAGAAATAGGTTTTTCTGGCGAGCCTCTTTTTAGTACTCCTTGAAAGAATAAAAAAGGGGTTCTATAACGTATCTTCTCCAGGGCCCGTTTACTGGCGTGCCTTTTTTACTTCGAGCTTCTTTGCATGAAAAAGGAGTTTTTCGGACGTGCCTCTTTTTAGTACTCGAGCGTATTTGCGTTAAAAAAGGGGAATTCATCAACGTGCGTTTTTAGGACCAGTTTTCTGGCATGCCCCTGTTTAGTTTTATCGTTTCTAGGCTCCTCAGGTACCGGTAGGCTGAACAACTAGGCAGGGGTCGGCTACTTACAGTTTCTTGTGTCCGTTTTCTGGCGCGCCTCTTCTTAGTACTTGAGCTTGAATCCCTTAATAAAGGTGGTCTTTTCTGCTCCGGAGGTGTCGGTAAATATTATGGTGTCCCGTCAGGGGTCGGCAACTAACGCATTTTCACCTTACTTCACCCATAAGCAGTCCCGTCTTTTAACACACCTGTTAACCTTGGGAAGAACAAGAATCGTCAAGCCATCCTTTGTAAACCAAGCAACAACGTTCTTTGCGTGACGTTGCTTGCTCTTCGCTGTGCTTCTTTTCGTTTTCAAGCTTGGTTTGCACGAAGAAAGTAGCGGGATTAGTTCTTGGTGATGTCCCTTTGCTCAAGTTCTCGAAATGTCGTTTTTAATCCTCTAGTTCTCGACCTTGTGAATAGATGTCGTCGTTTTTAGAACTCTAGGTTCTGTGTTGAAACATTTGATTCTGTAACATGCCTTTTTTGGACCCATTTTCTGGCATGCCTCTTTTTAGTACTCAAGCGAACTAGTCAACTTTCTACTACCAGAAACAGCTATCATTCAGGGGTCGTTCGCGTGCCTCTTTTTACGGGATCGACTAAAAAGAGGCACGGCACGGCACGGCATGGTGCAGGAGGCATGCTACTAAGAAGAGGCACACGTACTAAAAAGAGGCACGGCATACTAAAAGAAGGCATGCCTGCACCAGGTGGCATGCACCGTCTGTGCCTTTTTTTAGGACCCGTTTTCTGGCGTGCCTCTTTTTAGTACTCCAGCTTCTTTGCATAAAATTTTTTTTGGCGTGCCTTTTTTGTGCTCGACTTCTTTGGGTTAAAAAAGGTGATTCTATAACGTGCCTTTTTAGGACCCTTTCTGGCGTGCCTTATTAGGACCCTTTTCTGGCGTGCCTTTTTCTAGTAGGCTACTCGACTTCTTTGGGTTAAAAGGTGATTCTATAACGTGCCTTTTAGGACCCTTTTTCTGGCGTGCCTCTTTTTAGCACTCGACCTTCTTTGCATAAAAATGGATTTTTCTGGCGCGCCTTTTTTTAGTGCTCGTTTAGGACCCTTTTCTGGCGTGCGTTTTTAGGACCCTTTTCTGGCGTGCATTTTTCTAGTAGACTACTCAACTTCTTTGGGTTAAAAAAGGTGATTCTACAACGTGCCTTTTTAGGACCCTTTTTGGCGTGCCTTTTTAGGACCCTTTTCTGGCGTGTATTTTCAGGACCCATTTCTGGCGTGCCTTTTTTATCAGTACTCGACTTCTTTGGGTTATAAAAGGTGATTCTTTAACGTGCCTTTTTAGGACCCTTTTCTAGCGTGCCTTTTTAGGTCCCTTTTCTGGCGTGCCTTTTTAGGTCCCTTTTCTAGCGTGCCTTTTTAGGACCGCCTTTTTTTAGCACTCAACTTCTTTGGGTTAAGCATTGTCCTAATAGGTGTAATAAGGTGTATTACCGCGTATAAGACTTATTACAGATTCCTCTTTTCCTCGGAGCGCGCTGTAATAAGGTGAATAAGGAGAATAGACTAGCGTTCTATTCTGGCTTATGCAGGGCGAATCAGATCGCTCGGTTGGTTCCGCCAGCGGGCCGAGGAGAGGCGCAGCGTCGTCAGGGTTGCCAAAGAAAGCACAACAGTTCTACTTTGTTGGAAGCTAAAGAAACAACTTTTCTTAACAAAGCACGTTTTTGTTCTATTACGAGGGCTTTTCGTCAGTTCGAGGATCAATGCTGTCCATCCGTTATTTAAATAGCTTTTTTACAGAATAGTTTGCGTTATATTGTACTCGTGTGCTTCAAGTAGTACCAAGAACCTTTTCGGATATTTTTAGAGCTCGAAAAATTGTATTACCTTTGCAACACCGGAAGCCGCATTCATAAGAACCTCTTGGGTTGTATTTGAACAGGCGTGTGTGTTAAGACGTAAACATCGCGTATAGCGCTATTCACCTTATTACACCTATTAGGACAATGCTTTAGGTGATTCTATTAAGTGCCTTTTTATGACCCTTTTCTGGCGAGCCTTTTTAGGTCCCTTTTCTGGCGTGGCATTGCATTTTAGGACCCTTTTCTGGCGTACCTTTTTTTAGTACTCGACTTCTTTGGGTTAGGTGATTCTATAAGGTGCCGTTTTAGGACCCTTTTCTGCGGTGCCTTTTTAAGACCCTTTTTTGGCGTGCCTTTTTAGGTCCCTTTTTCGGCGTGCCTTTTTAGGACCCTTTTCTGCGTGCCTTTATTTAGTACTCGACTTCTTTGGGTTACGATGATTCTATTAAGTGCCTTTTTAGGATCAGTTTTTTGGCGTGCTTCTTTTTAGTACTCGAGCGTCTTTGCGTTAAAAAAGGGAATCCGTAACGTGACCTTTTAGGACCCGTGTTTTCGCGTGCTTCTTTTTAGTACGCGAGCGTCTTTGCGTTAGAAAAGAGGAATTCCGTAACGTGCCTTATTAGGACACGGTTTTTGGAGTGTATCTTTTTAGTTCTTGGATGTCTTGGTGTTAAAATCGGGAATTCCATAACTTGCCGTTTTAGGGCCCATTTTTTTGCGTGCCCCTCTTTAGTTTATCACTTTTAGGCTCTAGAGGCATCGGTAGGCTACACAACTAGGCAGGGGTCGGCAACTATTCTACTTACAGTATCTAGTATCCGTTTTCTGGCGTGCTTCTTCTTAGTACTTGAGCTAGAATCCCATAATAAAGGGGATTCTATAACGTGCCTTCTTTTAGGCTCCGGAGGTGTCGGTAAACATTATGCTGTCCCATCAGGGGTCGGCAACTAACACATTTTTCACCCTTCACCATTGTTAACTCAGCAGTTAACCATCGGGAAGAACGAGAAACGTCACGCATCCCTCCTTTGTAAACCAATCAACAACGTTCTTTGCGTCACGTTTCTTGCTCTTCACTGTGCCTTCTCTTCGTTTTCCAGCTTGATTCGCATATAGAAAGTCGCAGGGCCCGTTTTCTGCTTGGCTTATCATAGGTGATAAAAAAGCTTCTAAAAGAAGCTTGAAAGAATAAAATAGGGGTTCTATAACATGCCTTGGACCCATTTTCTGGCGTGCCTCTTTTTAGTACTCGAGCTTCTTTGGGATAAAACAAGGTAATTCTCCAACATGCCTTTTTAGGACCCGTTTTCTGGCGTGCCTCATTTTAGTACTCGAGCTTCTTTGCGTTGAAAAGGAGATTCTACAACGTGCCTTCTTTTAGGCTCCGGAATTTTCAGTATACAATATAGTGTCCCGTCAGGGGTCGGCAACTAAGTTACTAATTTACCCGTTCTTCTATGATCGTCATCGTCACAACTCGAGTACTAAAAAAAGGAGCAGATACTAAGAAAGGCACGGCATACCAGAACCAGTGAAACCTTCACGGGTCGGCAGCTAACACCTTTACAGATAAATATCATATCCTGTGGTTCGGCATCTTACAAATTTATAGTTTAACCTCTCGATTTAACACCCTGTCCCTTCTTCTGGTTGTCGACCTTGTTGGTGTGAAAAAAGGAGTAGGACTCATGTTCTTTCCGTGTTGAGCATGTTCTTGCGTGTCTTTTTTTTATTTCTCGAGCTTATTCGCGGGGAAAGGGGCAGAAAATGGCAGGTTGACCACGAAGTAGAAGTTCCGTTTCCTTTTGCTTGGTGTCTTCTTACAGTGTGGTGTTTTCCTAGTGTTGGCTGTATCCATTAAACACATTATTAAAGGATAATAGAAATTGAACAGTAATGGAACAAGACCAAAGGTTTCGATGGGATCCCAAAAATTTAATATTCGATATAGACAATTAGGTTTTGTCTTTGCCGCCAGATCCAGTCTTAGCCAGACTCCTGGAATATTTTTACTATTAAAATTTAGAAACAGATTCAGGCCAAAAGCAAATCATCTGAGAAAATCAAGTTCAGATATGGATTCAGCATGTGTGTTAACCCCTATAATACAGAACCCATCTACGAACTCGACCTGTCCCTTGACCCAAAGAATCCTCACACCAAGTTTAATCCAAATACTCGACCTTTTCCTTGCCCCGAAGGATCCTCCCAAGAAGCTTCATTAAATTATCCCATTCCCTTCGAGAGTTTTCGTGCTCACAGACAGACAGACAGACGAACAGACGGACAACTTTTGCGATGTCGTAGGTATCCTTCCACTTACGTTTTGGGATCCCAAAATTCAAAATCAGACGAGGTTGAGAATTGTTGACTAGGTCTCAGTTATCTTGTATCAGTTAAATCTGAACCAGCAAGCATCTCAGGGTGTATCTACTTAAACGTCAACTTCCTCTCGTCTCGAATCGTTTCTTTACTGTTCTTCGTAGTCTATAGGAAATTAAAAGGTAATGCCATGAACGAGACCAATATTTGTAATCAAACCCATGAAACTGAGCATAAAATTATGAATCCTTCTTCCATTCTTCATCTTGCGTACCGCCTCTTGCCTCCTGTGAAAGATAGGTAAGCTCATCTGTCAGCCAAAAATATATAACAAACCTGTAGAAGATCCCATTTCCGATGGAGCCCGTGAACTTATTAAAAGATATATACGTTTCTTTCACGTTCGGGTTTAATCTAGGTTGCTCGCGATGGAATGCATTAAAATGATGTCCTTCCTATCACACTTCCTGCGACCTTCCCCGTAGTTCAGCGTATCAGCATAGCCTACAGTGCTTAATTAAAGGACACGTCATACTCAAGATAGTTATTAATCACACGTCAGAGGTAATTCAATCCATTCCTGCTCTACAGATCTACACTTCAAAGTGTATCCTATCTCCTCTTTCAGCATTTATTGGTTTCGTTAACGCTCACTTTTCGTTCACAATCGTTTTATGGTAGATAATCGGCCTATCCCAGTTACAGATCCAGTACCTACTCATTTCCCTGTCTTTGTAACAAAATTTTACGTCGAGAATTTCTAGTTTTGAACAATCCGGGCGAGCTACTTCTCTGCCGCAAAATATAGTTCAACAAGAGCTGAAAGCTTTTATGGCACCTGCAAGGGTAGGCAGGATATTGTATTTCAGCTAAGGGTCGGACGTGCACGTGGAACATCCATATAATGAAAATCGGTCTGCCGGCCTCTTATCCGATTTGAAGCCTTTCCTGAAAACCAGTACAATTCCCAATGTAATTCGCCGTGGGTAAGGGCGTCACTATAGCCTTTTGCCTTTACGGCTCCAATTTGTACCGACAGGACTTGAAATAAACCGACAAAACTCGCCGTTCGTTTCACGGCAACGCAACACATTCCCGGCCAACAAGAATAGACCCTGTGCAAGACTAAATTATCTCTATCATGAAAATTTAATGAAAATCGTTGAAAAATAAGTGTTTACAATTTACACTTTACAATTTCATTTCAAAGTTCTTCAAAATTTGAGTACAAGTCCACACAACGCATGCAAAAGCTATTTTGCTTCTTAAAAAACAAAAAATTCTACACCCCTAACCAAGATTATGACTATCTGTGCAACCAGTAAACAATCTCGGTAGACAAATTGCAATCCAACAGAACAAATAACTAATTGAACATTAATACTTACTTTGGACCGGCCAAAATTCATCATAAAAGTGAACAGTAGTTGATAACCAGGTTGCGATTTGACTCTGAGCCTGAAAAACAACAAGGTTGTTTAATGTGTGATTTGTTACTTATCTGGTACCCTAACATGCAGACTCAAGCAATTTATTAGCCTATACTGTTTATTCCAAAAACAGTTATTCATTAGTACCCCAGATCGATCATGGGACCTTTTCCTTGGACTATTTGACTAATGTTCATGTCTGATGGGAAATGTTGGCTAGGGGGGAGTAGGGGGGACCCTTTTCATGACGGGTCTGTGAATATAAAACACTAACAGCCCAACTGGGTCCTTGCCTAAGAGGAAGTGTCTCCTTCTTCTGGCCTTTGCTTCACAGAGCTTGTGATGGCACCGCAACTGGTACTGATTCCCACAGGCAAACAGAAATCCTAAATTTTTGGCACAGTCCCTCCAAGATTGGAGCATTTGACACAGAACTAGAGTAGCCTAATAAAAGTCTGTTGCTTGGTTGCTTCTTTGAATTCCACTCTCAAATTTTCATACCCTGGCTTTGTTTCTTGCTTATAATTCAGTCATAAGGAAAAGTAGAAAAAATGTTCTGTTTACATGATTTCTTAGAATTTTAAGACTTCTCCTTCTACCATTTGCTGTTTTGAAAGATCTAACAGAGAGGTAATGATATTCGGATAAGAGAAATATGTTGATTTGAATGTTATTTACAGTGAAAGAAAATATTTCAATAAAGTTTACGTGCAGCATTAGCAAGTGGCTAAAGTGATTGATTTTTAAACAGATAGGTGTTGATAGGGTAGCTATGAAAAGTAATGTGGACCCTAGCATGAAGTTGCTGGCTTTCTGTGAATCACAGCAAATATTTCGTTTCTATTACTGATTTTGGCCTATCTATTTAATCAGACCTGCAGTAAAACATCCTAGCTATTTTATACTATACTTATTTTACATGTAGGCTAGATTCAGACAAATTCAGCTATAAACAAGAGCTACGAGCTCATATGGCACTTGTACGGTAAGGCTGCACAAGAAAGTAGATGAGAACGTCACAAAATACACCCGCCATCCAAAAATGCGGTTCGGAAATAGAAATAGGATATTTAGTTTCACTCATTTCTGAGCAGTTCCGGCATCGTCTCGATTGTCTGTAGCAAATGCACATGACTGTTCAAACTTTCATCCCAATAAATCCATTTGTTTGATCCCTAGACGTGCTACACGATTTCCGGTACCCACTCTATCTCGACCTACCGTGGCCGAATCTGGTTCGGAATATAAAAAATCGACCACCTAAAGCATCTTCTTTTATACCATCTATCAAGTTTCACTCGAATCTGAGCATTTTTGGAAAGTTCCGGTACCCCCCCCCCCCTCCCACCAACGTTGTCGGAGCCGGTTCGGGCCCAATCTCTTAATTCCCTGTTCCTGTCCATCAAGTTTTACTGAAATTGGAGCTTAGCCTATCTGCAAGTTTCCAGTACCCCCCCCCCCCCTACCTTGGCGGAATTCGGCCCGGACGCCAAATAACAAATCTAGGCCGCATAAACTCGGCACTGTCGAATTTGCATCTCATTCGGTCCATCCGTTTGGTTTTTGTGCATGTCAAAAGTCCCCCCACCCCCAATTCCCCTAATCGTGGTCGCATATGGTTCGAACGCATGTTTACATGTCGAGGCCATCGATTCGTATCACCCATAAAGTTTCACTCGAATCAAACCACTCGTTTGCAATTTATAGAAGTCAATTTCCATATTTCTCTTCTCGTGCTCCCCAAAAAATGCTCGGATCTAGGAACGGAAGTTTCCGGGGATATGTTGTGTCAGGTTCTTAAGTCAAGATAATTCGGGTCGCTAATATGCCTGCAAAGTTTCGTTGTCGTTTTACATCTGGAACTTTTCTAACTCACGACTACCGGAATTCCAGGAAACCCCTCCAACTCCCCCCACAGAGCCCCGAAACCATCTGGCTCCTTCAATTTCATCTAGGCCTAATGCTTGTTCCATCCATTAAGTTTCGTCCCAATCCCTCTGCTTTTAGAGTTTCTCGAGTTCCCCCCCCCTCCATCCCCACAGGTATCGGACCCGACCCGGACGTGACACTGAACTCCGAGGCAATAGCTCACCAGACAAGTTTCATTCAAATCCGATCACCCGTTCAAAAGTTATGCACGCCACTAGATTCCGGACTCCCCATCCACCCACTCCCCCCAAGATGGTCGGGTCGGGGAAACGGCTGTTCTCAAGTCAATATGTTCGGATCCCTGACATACCTGCCAAGTTTCATGGCCCTAGGACATCAGGAAGTATGCCGAACTCGCGGGATCGCTAGAAATCCGGACCCCAACCCCAACTCCCCCACAGTGCCCTGATCCGGTCCGGTTATGTCAATGACGTGTCTAGGACTTGTGCTTGTTTTTCCCACCAAGTTTCATCCCGATCCCTCCACTCTAAGCGTTTCTCAAAATTTCCGGTTCCCTCCTCCAATCCCCCCAGTGTCATCGGATCCACCCGGATTTAAAGTGGGGTGTCTGAGACACGAGGTCATCCTAAATAGAAAATTTCATCAAGATCCGATCACCCGTTCAAAAGTTATACACGCCACTAGATTCCGGACTCCCCATCCATCCACTCCCCCCAGTATGGTCGGATTGGGGAAAAGGCTGTTCTCAAGTGAACCTGTTCGGGTCCCTGACATACCTGCCAAGTTTCATCGCCCTAGCACATCAGGAAGTATGCCGCACTCGCGGGATCGCTAGAAATCCGGACCCCCCCCCCCCAACTCCCCCAGAGTGCCTAGATCTGGTCCGCTTATATCAATGACGTATCTAGGACTTGTGCTTGTTCTTCCCACCAAGTTTCATTCCGATCCCTCCACTCTAGGCGTTTCTCAAGATTTCCGGTTCCCTCCTCCAACTCTCCCCAGTGTCATCGGATCCGGTCCGGATCTATAGTGGGACGTCTGAGACACGAGATCATCCTAAATATAAAATTTCATCAAGATCCGATGACTCGTTCGCAAGATAAAAATACCTCAAATTTTGGCTTCCCCCTCCCTCCACTCCCCCCCCCCCCCCAGATGGTCGAATCGGGGAATTGACGATTTCCTATTTAATCTGGTCGGGTCCCAGAGATGCCTGTCAATTTCCAACGTCTCAGCACATCAGGAAGCACGGAACTCGCGGGATCACTACAAATTCGGACTTCTCCCCCCCCCAACTCCCCCAAAGTGAACGGACCCGTTCCGGTTATATCAGCCATGTATCTAGGACTTGTGCTTGTACTTTCCACCAAGTTTCAAGTGTTTTTCAAGATTTCCGGTTTCCCCCTCCAACTCCCCCCAATGTCACCGGATCCAGTTTGGATTTAAAATGGAGGGTCTGAGACACGAGTTCCTTCCATATATCAAGTTTCATTAAGATCCGATAACCCGTTCGTAAGCTAAAAATATCTAATTTTTCCGGATTCCCCCTCCCTCCACTCCCCTCCAGATGGTCGGATCGGGGAAGCGAGTATTTCTAATTTAATCTGGTCCAGTTCCAGATATGCCTGCCAAGTTTCATCGTCCTAGCTTATCTGGAAGTGCCCGAACTAGCAAAACCGGGACCGACAGACCGACAGACCGACTGACGGACAGAAATTACAATCGCTATATGGCACTTGAGTAAGCTCAAGTGCCATAAAAACTCATATGGCACTTGGTACGAGTAGGCCTAGGTAATGGAACAAAGCAGATGATAATGTCACAAAATACCACCTTCAACCTCCCTAGGTTCGGACCTAGAAATAGGAAATCTGGCTTGACTCGAGTCTGAGTATTTCTGGCATTCCGTCGGATCATCTAGGGCATATTACTTTTCTTCCTTTAATTTTAGATCCACTCGTTTGACTCCTAAACATGCCACACTATTTCCGGTACCCTCCCCCTACAACTCCCCCTGCCACGGCCGAATCTGGTTCGGACACATAAATTAATCATCTTCTCTTACCGCCTATCAAGTTTCACTCGAATCTGAGCATTTTTCGGGAAATTGCTCGAGCACCGTGCTCGGATTCGGTCCGAACCCTAAAATATATCATCTATGACTCATCATAACTCGCGATCACTGGAATTCCGGGAAACCTCCTCCAACTCCCCCCAAAGAGTCCCGGTAAGCCCCTATCAAGAACGTGTCTACAGGGCTTATGCTTGTTTTTCTTACCAGATTCTATCCCAATCCCTCGACTCCAAGCGTTTCATAAAATTTTCGGTGGCTGCCTCCAACTCCCCCCACAAATATCGGATCCGGTCCGGATTGCACGTGGAACATCTGAGACGACAGCTCTTTCCACTTGCCAAGTTTCATTCAGATCCGATCTCCCGTTCAAAAGTTATTAATGCCAGTAGATTCCGGATTCGCCATCACTCCACGCCCCCCCACGATGGTCGGATCGGGGAAACAACTATTCTTAAGGCAGTCTGTCCGGGTCCCTGATATGTCTACCAAATATCATCGTCCTAGTACCAAACTCGCGGGATCGCCGAATTCCCCCCCCCCCCCCAACTCCCCCACAGTGCCCCAATCCGGCCCTGTTATGTCAACGATGTATCTAGGACTTGAGCAGTTTCTTGCCAACAAGTTTCGTCCCAATCCCTCCACTCTAAGCGTTTCACAAAAATTTCCGGTTTCCTCGTCCACCCCCCCCCCCCCTCCAAAGTCGACGGATCCGGTCCGGATTTTAAATGGGTCTTCTGAGGCACAAGATCTCTTCAAATATCCAATTTCATTGCTATCCCATCACCCGTTCGAAAGTTCAAAATACCTCAAGATTCCGGCTTTCCCCTCCCTCCACTTCCCCTACGATGCTCAGATCGGGGAAGTGACTATTTCCAGCTTAATCATTTCAGGTATCTGATATGCCTGCCAAGTTTCATTGTCCTAGCACATCCGGAAGTACGAACTAGCGGGATCACCGGAATTCCCCCCCCCCCCCCCCCGAGCCCCCACAGTGCTCGAATCCAGTCCGTTCATGTCAACAACATACCTAGGACTTGTGCTCGTTCTACCCACCAAGTTTCATCCCGATCCATCCACACTAAGGGTTTTCCAAGATTTCCAGTTCCCCCCCCACCTCCAGCTCCCCCCAAAGTCGCCTTATCCGGTCCGTACTTTAAGCGGGTCGTCGGAAACACGGAGTCTTTCCAAATATCAAGTTTCATTAAGATCCAATCACCCGTTAAAAAGTTATAAATACCTCTATATTCCGGATTCCCCCTCCCTCCACTTCCCCCACAATGCTCAGATCGGTGAAGTCATTATTTCCAACTTGATCTTTTGGGGTCCCTGATATGCCTGCCAAGTTTCATCGTCCTAGCTTATGTCGAAGTGCCCGAACTAGCAAAACCTGGACAGACGACCGACAGACCGATGGACGGACAGAAATTGTGATCGCTATATGGCACTTGGCAGAAGGGAAAGTGTCATAAAAACAAATAACTGAACTTCCATATCCAAATTTTTTGATACCACTGAGTAAAAGGCAGCCCCAAACAGCACTACTAAATCTGTGAGTTGCTTCCAAAACCTAAATAATTATTGCTTCACAAACCGAAATTTCTAAATCCTAGAGCGTGTTCCACCCTACTTACCATAGTTACTACGCATAACATCACTAATTTTGGATTCTTGGTGTCAATCCTGGATCACATTTTTTAATTTTCGGTAAAATATTACTACACGGCAGCTACAATAGGTAATCCGGCCAATCACTTTACAGAGATTCATAGTTACCACGCTTAATACGCTCCCGAGCATGGTAAGCAAATAGTTAGTATTAGTTACTACTTCAAGAAGGTTGGAAAGTCACCGTACTAACTTTCTGCAAGGTTGGACTGGAATTAGAAGCCAACAATTACTCTTGTTAGAAGGATGGAACACGTTCTTAATCAGTTTGATGTGTGACCAATATCTGAACCCCTAAAAGAAGAAAATGGAAAAAATGACAATTAACTTATATTTTTTCGTCAGTGAGTTCACTAGAGATAATCAAATAGGCATATCTCTTCTACTAGTCCTGACTGCACTGGTGGTCAACCAAACAAATCAAATGCAGCTCATACTTTACTCTTTAGGGTAACACTTGAAGTTTTAGCCCACTGCCCAGCCGCCCGAATTGCCCTATCAAACAAATAGTGCATTGGGCAGTAAGGGCAGCTCTGCTTGAAATGCCCAAAATGAGAAAAAGATAAATGCCTACTAAATCATGGCCAGCATTAAAATTCATGAAAACTCAAATGAGCTAACACTGGGGTTAGAAACACTGGGGTTAGCGTTGGGCGCTTGAAACGCCCAAGAAAATTCACCGCCGGTTACAATTCATGAACATTTTTAAGAACTAACCTCATCCGGGCATTTGGCAGTAAGGGCCATATTCGAGAAATGCAAACAAAATCTTTGCCTACCCTAAATATATCAAACCCTTTCAGAAATTTAAAATTATGTTTATAGGCTGATTGGTGATCAACGATCATTCTAGATTCCCTTCTGAGTAATGAGAAATATACAGAACTATGCTAGAGCCTACAGCAACAACAAAAAGATATCTGGTTATTTTTCACTGGGGACTGCCACATTCAAAACATTATTATTCTTTATTATTACAAAAAAAAACAACTAAACCCTTTCAACAAACCATATCAGAAATTTTAAAATATGTTTATACGCTGACTGGTATGACCATTGGTGACCAATGGTCATTATAGATTTCCTTCTGAGTAATGAGAAATGTACAGAACTACGCTAGAGCCTACATCAACAGCAAAAAGATATCTGGTCTGTATTCACTGAAGCCTGCCACATTCAAACATTATTTTTGTTTTATTATTACAAAGAAACACTAATAATAGCTGTTCAACTCCAACCCTGCTTTGAAGCACTGCCACCCTTACTATCCAAAGCCCAGCCATAGTTAGCAAATTTTTAGCAAATCTTAATGCAGGCGACGATTTGGTGGGCGTGCTCAATGCCCTATTTCTTGGTAATGGTCGTTTTGAGTGGCTGGGTGGTGAACAAAAACTTCTTGCTGTGCTTGGGAATGCCCTAGTAATTGACCATTATGTCGAAAAAAATGAGGATTTGTAGATAATTACCTTAAATCTCACTTCCAGCAAGATATGGTAGGTTGATACTCCTGTAGAGTCTCTTGCTGGTTGGCAGCTTGATTGGTTGGTTGACCAGGACAACAACCTGGATTTTTAGACTTTGTCACATTTCTATGACTTCTCATCTTTTCTTCTTCAGTGTTTGGGCTAGGAGGTCACAGGTTTTCAAGAGTTTGATGAATAAATTTCTTTGTTTCTTTTCATCACTCAAACTGGCAGTATCGCCATTGACAAAGTTCGTCGTCATCGAGTTTGGTGCGGCCACAGTTTTGAAATTAGCGCCGCTGACGCTGCCGTAGCTCCAGTCCGTGGTAATAAAATCCTTGCTTGCGATGATTCTACTCCCAATTACTGTTGAAAAAATTAAACAGAAAAGATAATAAAACATTTTTGGTCTCTACTTACGTTTTGTTTTCCATCTAAAATCCTTTTTGCTAATTTTGAAAACGGTAATTGTAAAGTAGAGTCACCGCAAGCAAGGATTTTGTTTCCATGCATTGCAGCCATTGTGGCGTCAATTTCAAAACCGTGACAGCGCCAGCAAATGTGGAGGGAACTTAGTAGGGAGTTATGAAACATGATATTAATTATAAGTGAAAACAAGGTTTAACCACTCCCGGTGAACTCAAAGACTTTCTAAGAGTGATTACGACATCAATGGAAGAAAATAATATCATCTCTGTTATTTTGGTCAAATTACTTGACCTTCCTGTTCTGGTTGGAGCTGGTAAGTTCGAGATATCATTTACTCTGTGTTATCATCTGTCTTTTCTTACTACAGGGTTCGTGCTGCTCTGGAAATCAGGGAATTTTTTTTTGGTCAGGGAAAAGTCAGGGAAAATCGTGAAAAGTTCCAGAAGGTCAGGGAAATTAATGGAAAAGTTCAGCTATACTTATGCATCAAGTTTTTTGGGATTCCAAAACGTAAGTGGCGGATCCCAAAACGTAAGTGGCCTATGACATCGCAAAAGTTATTCGTCTGTCCGTCGGTGCGCACTATAACTCTCGAAGGTAATGAGATATTGTGATGAAACTTGGTGAGAGAATAAGGTCAAGTTCGTAGGTGGGCTCTGTAGCCCTACATTTAGGGGTGGGGGTTTAAATTAAGGGGAAAATGAAATATTTTTAAACACATAATGTGATAGTCGATAATGGGGTAAGAAGACAAGCTGAACACGATGGTTAAAACCACTTAGTCATCGGACAAGTAGTTCACCCGGAATCCGGAGAAAACCGGAAACTTTGTTAAAAGTATAAGTTTTATTTTAAGTTGATTAGACATTCGATTTAGAGGTAAGAAGACATGCTGAACATGGTGAAAGCCATTTTGGCACCAGACAAGTAGTTAGCCCGGAATCCGGCCAAAACCGGAAAGTCTGTTAAAAGTAAAAGTTTTATTTGAAGTTGATTCGATGTTTGATATAGGGGTAGAAGGACATGCTGAACACGACGATGAAAAACATTTTTTGGCCGGACAAATAGTTTGTTCCGGAATCCGGCCAGAACCGGAAAGTTTGATAAAAGTAAAAGTTTTATTTGGAGTTGATTAAATGTTCGATTTAGGGGTAAGAAGTCATGCTGATCACTTGTGTGAAAACAATTTTCTACCCGGGCAAGTAGTTCGCCCGGAATCCGGCAAAAACCGGAAAAAGTTAAAGTTTTATTTGTAGTTGATTAGATATCCGATTTAGGGGTAAGAAGAGATGCTGAATCCGTGTATGAAAATCATTTTTTACCGGGACACATAGTTCGACTGGAATCAGGCCGAAGTCGGAAATTTTTCTTATAAGGATAACACACATGCTGAATCCCTATCTGAACTTGGTTTTCTCAGATGATTAGCTATTTGGCCTTAATCTGTTTATGAATTTTAATAGTAAAAATGTTCAAGGAGTCTGGCAAAGACAAGACCCAATCGTCTGGATCATAGATTGATTTTTAGGGATCGCATCAAAACCTTTGGTCTTGCTTTTACTGGAAGTTTCTTTTTCGTCGGTTCTCTGTCCAAAGTTTATGAGTTGATAACTCTGTTCTTTGAGCCGTCCCAGTTTGCAGAATGACGAATCGCATTGTTAATTTCTCGTACAGTTTGAACGGCTTTACGAAGCTGATGGAAGTTTTGTTCAGTTTTTATGGCAGTTGCCTTCTGGGCAAGTGCCATAATCCGACCACTTTCTGTACGTCGGTTGGTCGGTCAGTCCGGTGTTTGCGAGTTAGGGTACTTCCAGATATGCTAGGACGATGAAACTTGGCAGGCATATTAGGGACCCGTCCAAACTAACTTGCAAACAATCACTTGCTCGATCCGACCATCGTTGGGGGAGGGAGGGGGAGCCGGAATCCGCAATTTAGAGACATGCATAACTTTCGAACGGGTGATCGGATCTTAGTGACTTGATATTCAGAGAGGCCTTGTATCTCATATGTACTATTTCAAGTGCGGACCGAATACGATGAATGTGGGGGGGAGTAGAAGGGGGGCTGGCCGGAAATCATGTGACACGCTTAGAGTGGAGCGATCGGGATGAAACTTGGTGGGAGGAACAAGCACAAGCCCTAGGTACATCATTGACAGCCGGACAGGATTCAAAATTGATATTTGGAAAGAGCTCGTGCCTCGAATGACCCATTTAAAGCCGGATCCGATGAATGTGGGGGGGGGGGGGGGCGGAAATCTTGTGACACGCTTAGAGTCGAGCTGTTGGGATGAAACTTGGTGGGAAGGACAAGCACAAGAACTAGATACTCTGTGATAGAACCGGATCGAATTTGGGCACTGTGGGGGGAGTTAGAGGGGGGAGGGCCGGAAATGGGGCTATCGCGATCTATGGTATTTCCAGATGTGCTAGGACGATGGAACTTGGCTTGAACATTAGAGACTTGACGGGATTGTTTAGAAATAATCAGTTCTCCGATCCAACCATCGTGGGGGAGTGGAGGGAGGGGAAATCTGGAATCTTGATGTATGTATGACTCTTGAACGAGTGGTTGGATTTTAACGAACCATGATATTTAGGAAGACCTCATGTCTCGGATGTCCCATTTTAAGTCCGGAGCGGACCCGATGAATGTGGGGGGGGGGGATCTTGTGACACGCTTAGAGTGGAGCGATTGGAATGAAACTTGGTGGGAAGAACAACGACAAGAACTATATACATCAGTGACAAAATCGGACCATGTTCGGGCACTGTGAGGAGAGTTGGTGGGTGGGGGTCCGGAATTTCGGTGATCGCGAACTAAGGTAATTCCAGATGTTCTAGGGTGATGAAACTTGGCTTGAACATTAGAAACTTGACAAGATTGGATCAGAAATTGTCACTTCTCAGATCCAACGATCCCTTAAAAGTACTACTCCTAACCTTAAAGTACTAATCCTAAGCACAAAGTACAGAAAATGAATATTCTTTGAGCCCAAGCTGACTTTGAAACATTTATTCAAACAACGTTTACAACGGAAAATGCTTTTAAGCAAAGTTTACATTTAACTCAAAGGTGTTAAACTAATTTTTAGCACCCTTAAAGTTCGTTTCTTAACGGAATAGTAAAAAAAAATATGTTAACCCAAAGAAAGATATTCATGATTCCCAAGGGCCCGTGATGATTTTTGCCTCACGGGTTTTGTTTACAACTGAGTTAATTTTGAGCAAAATATACATTTTTTTTATTCCAATGAGCTTATCATCATTTGTGCTTCAGGAGTGTTCATTACAGATGCATTTCTAGTGCCTTTAAAATGCGCATTATCACGGCCAAATACATAAATAAAATAGATTTTTCGAACAATACATTCTCGTGATATCCAAGGACCCATGACCGTTCTTATCTCAAGGATTTTGCTTACATATGATCACAACAAACCCACGAATTGACGAGTTCATACTTTAATCCTCTGACCGAGCCTTGCAAGTGCCATATGAGCTTCCAGCTCTTGTTTTTTTAGTAAATGAGTTAATTTGTTCACTGAGGTAATCGAAAGGTGTTGGGAAACTGATGGAAAGGTCAGGCAAAATCACCAAAAAAGGTCAGGGAAGTCGGGGAAAAGTCAGGGAAAAACGTGGAAGAGCAAGCGCACAAACGCTGTACTAGTGGTACTTCACTTTTACACTACCTCGATTTTTGCCGCGAAAATGTTAAAATGAAATGTACATACTGTTCTGAAAGTCAAGAGGCAAAATCTAACTTTTTTCTATATGTCCTGGGTCCTAAAATATTCAAAGTCTGTGCCTTTTCTTTGTTTGAAGCTGCTTGAAAATGGATTTTCTGTTTATTGACTTTGCTACCTCGACCCTTCCTTTTTAAGCCAAATAGATTATTCTGAAGGACAGACGTCTCTAGAAATTTGAAATCTTGTCTGAGGTTGGATATCGATCCTGTAAATGCTGAATTTGTTTTTTTATGGACAGTTCCTTGGAACAATCCAGTATTGCGAGCGCTGTAGCAGCTTTCAGTTTTTGGTTATCACCGTATTTTATGGAGATCATAACTCTTGAACCAATGCAAGTATCAAGTTCAAACTTGATACACTTGTGGGTGTTGGTGCCTAGTTGTGCCTTTTGGGGGTCCCACCCCAATGCGGTTCATGGGCAAATGGTCCCAGATTGCTTAGTGAATAATGTTTGTCACGAGATCGTTTATGCAAATCTTATCAAGATCCTCATCGAGAAGATGAGAGGCTAGAAACAGTTCAAGAAATTTTATGTGAGCAAGGCTTGGTTTTAAAGTGGTCAACCATCTCTAAACATCCAAACAGAAATACCATTTAATGTGAGGTATGCTTTAATATTCTGGGCATCGATTAAGAGGTACGATAGTATCAACCGGACTACCTGCTAATCTTAAACCCAATCGTTCAGCCTCTATCACACAGTTTGGATAACACGTATCTACTGCACTATAAATTGACATCGTTATTGAAAGAACCATGTTCGAAAAAGATAAGCATTAAGATACACTACTTCTAGGAAGGAACCCTTAGTTCTGATTACCATGAGAGCCTGATGACTTTGAACTGCTGCTACGTAGTAAAGTAAGTGAATAAGATTCCTTTTATAAAACTCCTTTGGAGACATTGAGACTTTGGATTCATTTCGAAATTTTTAAAGAAAAAGTGAAATGGCTTGCACGAACTAGTAGCCCAGTAATCAGTAAATTTTCCATAGTCTCCAAGGGATTATTAACGTAATGAAAAGTACTTGCGAAATGATGAGAAACCAGCAGAGGAATGATAATCCATGATATGTGGCATCTTAGTTCTAAAATAGATTTAGTCGACGAACAGGGTATATTTATTTATACACTGTGTGTTGAATAGACACCAGGTATTACTGTGTTTAGTGTATGCTGGGTATATTTTTATACACTGTGTGTTGAATAGACACCTTGTATTACTGTGTTTTAATGTATGCTGGGTATATTTATTTATATACACTGTGTGTTGAATAGACACCAGGTAAAACTTATTGCTGGGTATATTTGTTTAAACATTTTGTGTTGAATAGACACCAGGTATTATTGTGTTTTAATGTATGATGGGTATTTTTATTTATACACTGTGTGTTGAATAGACACCAGGTATTACTGTGTTTTTAATGTATACTGGGTTTATTTATTTAGTGCGTGGTGAACTTTCAGCAGGTATTATTGTGTTTTAGTTTATGTTGGGTATACTCATTGACCGACAGAAGGGTGACTAACTTAACAGGTACTAGTTGTTCTACCGTTTGTTGTCAATATTTAATCTGCCGACACATATTGACTAACCAAATAGGTATTACAGCGTTAGCTGTTTCTGCAGTATGTTTATTTGACGATAAGATTATATGATACGCGAACTGTTATTGCTAGAGGACTGCCAGCAGGCTGGAGAACGTGTTCATTTGTTGTTGATTATGAGTTACGGTTGCCACGTGGTCAAGGAGCCTTATAATCAAAACAAATGAAAGAAAGAGGTGATATTGATATTCAATGGCTACTCGAGTTGCTCACTCGGGTTAAACCGAGAATTATACGCTACAGATAATAGATCATAAATAGTGACAAGTTTACAAGCACAATTTAAACAAACGGGGATCATAGGACTAATAAAATAAATACATTCTAGGAATGAAAATTTAACACGAGAATGAGGTGACTGAAACTTGGCCGATAGAAGTGACGTAGATTGTGTGACTGTGTATGAAGCCTGATAAAAGCATAAAGACAGTTTAGGAGAGAGTGTTATCTGATTCGAAGCATGAGAAACGACGCGAAGGAAATTGAAAAATACTGGAATAAAACAATCTTCCCTGAATTGTCAGTATGTTATTAAAAAAAAGGGAAAAAATGCAATCTTAAATTGTGACCGTGAACTTTTACTATTTATGAACTGTGCAAGCGTTTAAAACCATTCGTGTAGACAAAAAATTGCCACTAATTGAGACTCACCATTTAAGAAATCTGCGTGAAATTCAGCAGCGCGAAGAGAGGGAAAGAGATTGCTTCGCCAAGCGAGTTACTTCACCGTCAGATTACTTATTTTTCAGCAGTAGGTTAGTTTGGATAAGTTACAAATTCTACTGTTTTCAACGATACATAATCTGACTTCTTTTCGACAAATAGTTGCCTGTGATAGGTTAGAAATTCCACTATTTGAAAGTACGAGGCATTGCAAATTGTTATATGGTTGACCTCTACTATATAAACTAAGAAGGGGGTTACGCATCCAGTGGACACTCATCCTGTGAAGAAAATCGGCTTGACGTTCAACAACATGAAGAGAGCGAAAGAGTTAACTTCACCAAGCGTGTTACTTCGCCATCACCGTACTTATTTTCAGCAATAGGTTATCATTATTGTCCTTAAGAGAAATGAAGAGAAGCACTTTCAAAGAGATACTTCGACATCAGTGGACTTATTTTTTAGCAATACGTTACTTGCGACTATAATGTTATTGTTGTTTAATTTGTAGTGAGGGAACTCTTGCTGGAGAAACTACATGGAAATTTGAACTCAAATCTGATCGCTCAAAAAATCATAAACAGTATCGTGCTATTGAGCATATAGTGAGCTAATTCTTCGAAACTTGCAGGTCATCGGATTATGTCCGTGGAACTGTTCAACATCGTCCATCATTTCATTGGCAGAAAATGCGAATTATGACAAATGTGGTGAACACGGTACAGCATGGAATTGCAGAGAAACATTAAAATTTGTAACAGAAAGAAAAGAACATAACCAACAAACTAAAAAGATAGAGCTAGCAAGTTTCGCTTTGGAGTCCCTGCAATGGCTACAAAAAAAATAGTTGTAAAATTAATTTTAAGCTATGATATACCTTACAAGCATATGCAATTTGCGAATAGATTTGAATGAAGTCTATTTCATGGAAAAGTTGCAAGCTTAATATTGTTAATTGAAGCGATTAGTAACTTGTAGAATGCTTCCTGCAGCTACAAGCTGACTTCGAGTATGGATTACAGAAAATTCACTGTCCTCTTCGAGGTAAGTTGATTGATTAATATAGTATGCTGACATTCTTAAGCAAAGACAAATAGATATTAGAATATTTTCAAGCAAAGACAAATAGAAGGACAGAACCCAGTCTTGATTTAGTCTTGTATGAAAGATGAGGTGCAATAGCACCCTAAGAGGGAACAACGAATTAACGCTGTGAGAAAAATCTTCTCTATTGTTGGCTGCTGCGTCAATTTGCAGACTTACGTATGGTACAAACTGCACAAACATTTCGTTCAGAAGTAATTTGCGTGATCCCTTGTATTTTCGTCCTTCCGATTGGGCTGGGAATACTAAATAGCTTCATAAAGATCGTGTAGTCCTCAATTTTTGAGAGAAATATATGGAAAGTAAATGATCAGCGAAAGATCTGTAATGGCAAGCTTGCGAGTTTTATACGACGATGTATAGATATTTCATTATTACAGCACATAATATCTCCTGTTGTGGCTAGAATGTATGGTAGCAATAGATGAGAACTGAATCTAGCACAATGTAGAATGAGCGATATTCCCTTTAATTCTGACATTCTGACTACTTCGACATCAGTGGACTTATTTTTTAGCAATACGTTACTTGCGACTATAATGTTATTGTTGTGTAATTTGTAGTGAGGGAACTCTTGCTGGAGAAACTACATGGAAATTTGAACTCAAATCTGATCGCTCAAAAAATCATAAACAGTATCGTGCTATTGAGCATAAAGCGAGCTAATTCTTCGAAACTTGCAGGTCATCGGATTATGTCCGTGGAACTGTTCAGCATCGCCCATCATTTCATTGGCAGAAAATGCGAATTATGACAAATGTGGTGAACACGGTACAGCATGGAATTGCAGAGAAACATTAAAATTTGTAACAGAAAGAAAAGAACCAACAAACTAAAAAGATAGAGCTAGCAAGTTTCGCTTTGGAGTCCCTGCAATGGCTACAAAAAAAAGTTGTAAAATTGATTTTAAGCTATGATATACCTTACAAGCATATGCAATTTGCGAATAGATTTGAATGAAGTCTATTTCATGGAAAAGTTGCAAGCTTAATATTGTTAATTGAAGCGATTAGTAACTTGTAGAATGCTTCCTGCAGCTACAAGCTGACTTCGAGTATGGATTACAGAAAATTCACTGTCCTCTTCGAGGTAAGTTGATTGATTAATATAATATGCTGACATTCTTAAGCAAAGACAAATAGATATTAGAATATTTTCAAGCAAAGACAAATAGAAGGACCGAACCCAGTCTTGATTTAGTCTTGTATGAAAGATGAGGTGCAATAGCACCCTAAGGGGGAACAACGAATTAACGCTGTGAGTAAAATCTTCTCTATTGTTGGCTGCTGCGTCAATTTGCAGACTTACGTATGATACCAAAAAACTGCACAAACATTTCGTTCAGAAGTAATTTGCGTGATCCCTTGTATTTTCGTCCTTCCGATTGGGCTGGGAATACTAAATAGCTTCATAAAGATCGTGTAGTCCTCAATTTTTGAGAGAAATATATGGAAAGTAAATGATCAGCGAAAGATCTGTAATGGCAAGCTTGCGAGTTTTATACGACGATGTATAGATACTTCATTATTACAGCACATAATATCTCCTGTTGTGGCTAGAATGTATGGTAGCATTATGGGTAGCATTATGGTAGCATATATGGTAGCATTATGGTAGCATTCCCTTTAATTCTGATAATTCTGGCTAAGTTTAAGAGGTAAAACAGATGAGAACTTGAAATTTGCTCATAACAAACTTATGAGAGCCTTTCGTATTACTCTGTCCGGAGAAAATACTTCGAAATAGGATTTGCATGAGAACAACTCAGTGACAACCATCGTCTCAGCAAGAACAAATTATACAGAACCTCTGTCTTTGGTCCCATGCAGCGACTATCAATCCCCCCACACAACTTAACGGACCTAGAGGTATTTGCTCGAGCTTTGGGCTGATGTTGATTCTCGCATACTGTACTTCCGCCTACGCCCTTGCTCACCGCTCACCGCAAAAAGTGTAGTAGGCGCGCTGAACCGCTCTGGAGCGTGTCCAGAGAAGAAATCGGCTTTGACTTCTACTTTTCCTCTGGGCGGGTTAACAGCGATATTGCTGCTTGTAGAGGTAGCGAAACGTGATGTCCCGCGAAACAACTGACCTCCGCTCGTTTGCAGAGGGCAGGGTACGGGGAGGTATTCGACTCTGCATTGTCAAATTACAGAGATGGGGAGATGGAGGTTCTATCTGATTATTTGTTGATCTTGAGTAAGAGTACAGGGAATTAGTGTTTCAGAACTAAAGCTCATTGGAATGATCAAACATCGTCCATCAGTGCTTCTGCAGGAACAGAGTAATTATGACTGAATAGGTATAACAAAAAACAGCGTGGCATTGTAGGGAGGTAAGCACTTATGCAATACGTGGAAATATAAACGAAAATGAGAAGCTACAGCTACAAAAAATGTTGATCTTTAATGCCGGTTTTAGAATTACTTTCATTTATACCGTAATGTATCCGAAAATGTACGATTCTTAAAACAAATTGATCAATCTTTACTTCACAAGTAACGTTCAAAAATGTTAATACTGATTGTGAAGATTCAAGGCTAGTAGAACGCTTCCACCAATAACGTGCTGATTTCGAGTACGGACGACAGTCAATATGTTGAAATATAAACGTAAGCGAAAATGATAAGCTACAGCTACAAATTTGTTTAATCAGTTATGAAATACTTTTATGCCTGTTTTAGAATTAATTTCATTTATACCGTAAGGTATCCGAAAATTTACGATCCTTAAAACAAATTGATCAATAATTACTTTATAACTAACTTTTATAAATGTTAGTACTGATCGTGAAGATTCGTGTGGCTAGTAGAATGCTTCCAACAAAAACATGCTGATTCCGAGTACGGACGACAGGAAATTCCGATATAGAAAACAGGATTCCACGCCATGAAAGTCTTAATTCGTGCACCCTTGCATTTTGTTCCGCCGTTTTAAGAGAGCATAAGAGTGGAACAACCAATTAAGGTAGCACTAATTTTCTTGCCAAGCTAATGAGAAGTCTCAGTTATGAGAAAGGTCTGAATCAGTCGAATTCCCGGAAAACTACTTGTCCGGCAAAAGACTAAACCTCAAAACAAATTCAGCATATCTCCTTACCCTTACATTAAACCACCGAGAGGTAAATTCAAATTAGGGCACTAAGAGATACTCAAATCGTTCATCACTGATGCAATTTCGTATTCCTATACCGGTATTATTTCTTTTGCACGCAAGAAACATATAAACAGGTACTACTCGCAAGCAGTGCACATCCTCGCAAGCAGTGCTTTTGCTGTGCTATTTATGGATCCTCGATTGTTATGTTAATAAAACGATTCTGCTACTACTAATACCGATTGTAATGTACTTCTAATGGGCAAAAACCATTTTGGCTCCATTCGATCGCTGTTACGGTAATCAAACCCATCCCAGGCCTCTTTATTATGCTCCTTCGAGATCAAGCAGAAACATTAGGCCATGTTTGACCTGCCCGCTTCTATCGGCCCTGTTCTCGCGTCTATAGGTAAGCGATACATTTGTATTTTTCATTATAGGAGGAGAAGGCGGCACGTGACATGTGAAAGAACAGGTGAAGGGATCGGCAATATAGAAGAAAGGGAGGGGCAACACAATTTAAATTCGGTTCAATTACAAATATTAGTTTATTTCGATCATATACGTTTTGTTTTTCGGTTAGATCACTTGACGGAGAATCGAAAAAAAACAGATTATACGTTTAAATTTTGGTTATTCTAGCATACAAGGATTTCAGCCTCTTCTGATCTTGATTTGTTCACTTTCGGTTCGACACATAAGAGCAAACTTTATACAGTGAAAATAAGAGACGAAAAAATGACTTTTTGGGGTTCGTGTTAAGGAAGCCTTTTCTGAAATCCTTCCAGAAGAAAGTAGACGGATAGGAAATTAGTAGTTGAAATCACTTCTGATTTTTAGATGTTTTCGAGAAGACAATGACGCTTAAAAGAAGGCTTGCCTCGGACAAAGATTAATTGAGTAAAAAAATTAGTCCAGACCAGGGGTCGTATCCAGTATTAGCATATACAAATGATTAACCGAACCCCCCCCCCCCCCCCCCCCCCCCGAGAAAAATCATGGATACGGAATAGATCCTGACCCTTCATTTATTCACCTGAAAAAGGTCGAGAACTTGTTAGTTAAAGAACATCACCAAGAACGAGCCTTACTGTTTGTGCCTCTTTCGAGTACGATTCCCTAATAGTTGAAGAGACATGTTGGTGAATCAATTTTATTAACTCAAAAGATTTCAATTGGTAAAAAGAGGCACGCGAACGACCCCTGAATGATAGCTGTTTCTGGTAGTATAAAGTTGACTAGTTCGCTTGAGTACTAAAAAGAGGCATGCCAGAAAATGGGTCCAAAAAAGGCATGTTACAGAATCAAATGTTTCAACACAGAACCTAGAGTTCTAAAAACGACGACATCTATTCACAAGGTCGAGAACTAGAGGATTAAAAACGAAATTTCGAGAACTTGAGTAAAGGGACATCTACTTTCTACTTTCTTCGTGCAAACCAAGCTTGAAAATGAAAAGAAGCACAGCGAAGAGCAAGCAACGTCAGGCAAAGAACGTTGTTGCTTGGTTTACAAAGGATGGCGTGACGATTCTTGTTCTTCCCAAGGTTAACAGGTGTGTTAAAAGACGGGACTGCTTATGGGTGAAGTAAGGTGAAAATGCGTTAGTTGCCGACCCCTGACGGGACACCATAATATTTACCGACACCTCCGGAGCAGAAAAGACCACCTTTATTAAGGGATTCAAGCTCAAGTACTAAGAAGAGGCGCGCCAGAAAACGGACACACGAAACTGTAAGTAGCCGACCCCTGCCTAGTTGTTCAGCCTACCGGTACCTGAGGAGCCTAGAAACGATAAAACTAAAGAGGGGCATGCCAGAAAACTGGTCCTAAAAACGCACGTTGATGAATTCCCCTTTTTTAACGCAAATACGCTCGAGTACTAAAAAGAGGCATGTCCGAAAAACTCCTTTTTCATGCAAAGAAGCTCGTAGTAAAAAAGGCACGCCAGTAAACGGGCCCTGGAAAAGATACGTTATAGAACCCCTTTTTTTATTCTTTCAAGGAGTACTAAAAAGAGGCTCGCCAGAAAAACCTATTTTTTATGCAAAGAATCTCGAGTACTAAAATAAATGCACGCGAGAAAACGGGTTCCTAAAAATGCACGTTATAGAAACGGTCTTTTAGCACCCTTTATCACCCAAAGAAGTCGAGTATTAAAGACCGGTACGCCAGAAAAGGGTCCTAAAAAGGCAAGCCAGAAAAAGGGTCCTAAAATGCACGTTATAGAATCACTTTTCTTAAACCAAAGAAGTCGAGTACTAAAAAAAAGGCACGCCGGAAAAGGGTCCTAAAAAGGCACGTCAGAAAAGGGTTCTAAAAGGCACGCCAGAAAAGGGTCCTAAATAGGCACTTAGTAGAATCACCTAACCCAAAGAATTCGAGTACTAAAAAAAGGCACGCCAGAAAATGGTCCTAAAAAGGCACGCTAGAAAAGGGACCTAAAAAGGCACGCCTAAAAGGGTCCTAAAAAGGCACGTTAAAGAATCACCTTTTATAACCCAAAGAAGTCGAGTACTAATAAAAGGCACGCCAGAAATGGGTCCTAAAAATGCACGCCAGAAAAGGGTCCTAAAAAGGCACTTAGTAGAATCACCTAGCCCAAAGAATTCGAGTACTAAAAAAGGCACGCCAGAAAAGGGTCCTAAAAAGGCACGCCAAAAAGGGTCCTAGAAAGGCACGTTATAGAATCACCTTTTTTAACCCAAAGAAATCGAGTAGCCTACTAGAAAAAGGCACGCCAGAAAACGGTCCTAAAAAGAAACGCCAGAAAAGGGTCCTAAACGAGCACTAAAAAAAGGTGCGGCAGAAAAATCCATTTTTATGCAAAGAAGCTCGAGTACTAAAAGGGGGCACGCCAGAAAACGGGTCCTAAAAAGGCACGTCATAAAAAGGGTCCTAAAAGGCACGTTATAGAATCACCTTTTTTAACCCAAAGAAGTCGAGTAGCCTACTAGAAAAAGGCACGCCAGAAAGGGGTCCTAAAAAGGCACGCCAGAAAAGGTTCCTAAAAAGGCACGCCAAAAAAGGGTCCTAGAAAGGCACGCCAGAAGGGGTCCTAAAAAGGCAAGTTATAGAATCACCTTTTTTAACCCAAAGAAGTCGAGTAGTCTATTAGAAAAATGCACGCCAGAAAAGGGTCCTAAAAACGCACGCCAGAAAAGGGTCCTAAACGAGCACTAAAAAAATGCGCGCCAGAAAAATCCATTTTTATGCAAAGAAGCTCGAGTACTAAAAAGAGGCACGCCAGAAAAGGTCCTAAACGAGCATTAAAAAAATGCGCGCCAGAAAAATCCATTATGCAAAGAAGCTCGAGTACTAAAAAGAGGCACGCCAGAAAAAGGGTCCTAAAAGGCACGTTATAGAATCACCTTTTAACCCAAAGAAGTCGAGTAGCCTACTAGAAAAAGGCACGCCAGAAAAGGGTCCTAAAAAGGCACGCCAGAAAGGGTCCTAAAAAGGCACGTTATAGAATCACCTTTTTTAACCCAAAGAAGTCGAGCACAAAAAAGGCACGCCAAAAAAAATTTTATGCAAAGAAGCTGGAGTACTAAAAAGAGGCACGCCAGAAAACGGGTCCTAAAAAAAGGCACAGACTGTGCATGCCTCCTGGTGCAGGCATGCCTTCTTTTAGTATGCCGTGCCTCTTTTTAGTACGTGTGCCTCTTTTTAGTAGCATGCCTCCTGCACCATGCCGTGCCGTGCCGTGCCTCTTTTTAGTCGATCCCTCTTTTTACCAATTGAAATCTTTTGAGTTAATAAAATTGATTCACCAACATGTCTCTTCAACTATTAGGGAATCGTACTCGAAAGAGGCACACACAGCAAGGCTCGTTCTTGGTGATGTTCTTTTACTAACAAGTTCTCGACCTTTTTCAGGTGAATAAATGAAGGATCAGGATCTAGTCCGTATCCATGATTTTTCTCGGGGGGGGGGGGTCGGTTAATCATGTGTATATGCTAATACTGGATACGGCCCCGGTCTGGACTAATTTTTTTTAGTGAATTAATCTTTGTCCGAGGCAAGCCTTCTTTTAAGCGTCATTGTCTTCTCGAAAACATCGAAAAATCAGAAGTTTTTCAACTACTAATTTCCTATCCTTCTACTTTCTTCTGGAAGGATTTCAGAAAAGGCTTCCTTAACACGAACCCCAAGAAGTAATTTTTTCGTCTCTTATTTTCACTGTATAAAATTTGCTCTTATGTGTCGAACCGAAAGTGAACAAATCAAGATGAGAAGAGGCTGAAATCCTTGTTTGCTAGAATAACCAAAATTTAAACGTATAATCTGTTTCCTTTCGATTCTCCGTCAAGTGATCTAACCGAAAAACAAAACGCATATGATCGAAATAAACTAATATTTGTAATTGAACCGAATTTAAATTGTGTTGCCCCTCCCTTTCTTCTATATTGCCGATCCCTTCACCTGTTCTTTCACTTGTCACTTGCCGCCATTCTCCTCCTATAATGAAAAATACAAATGTATCGCTTACCTATAGACGTGAGAACAGGGCCGACAGAAGCGGGCAGGTCAAACATGGCCTAATGTTTCTGCTTGATCTCGAAGGAGCATAATAAAGAGGCCTGGGATGGGTTTGATTACCGTAACAGCGATCGAATGGAGCCAAAATGGTTTTTGCCCATTAGAAGTACATTACAATCGGTAGTAGTAGTAGCAGAATCGTTTTATTAACATAACAATCGAGGATCCATAAATAGCACAGCAAAAGCACTGCTTGCGAGGATGTCCACTGCTTGCGAGTAGTGCCTGTTTATATGTTTCTTGCGTGCAAAAGAAATAATACCGGTATAGGAATACGAAATTGCATTAGTGATGAACGATTTGAGTATCTCTTAGTGCCCTAATTTGAATTTACCTCTCGGTGGTTTAATGTAAGGGTAAGAAGATATGCTGAATTTGTTTTGAGGTTTAGTCTTTTGCCGGACAAGTAGTTTTCCGGGAATTCGGCTGATTCAGACCTTTCTCATAACTGAGACTTCTCATTAGCTTGGCAAGAAAATTAGTGCTACCTTAATTGGTTGTTCCACTCTTATGCTCTCTTAAAACGGCGGAACAAAATGCAAGGGTGCACGAATCAAGACTTTCATGACGTGGAATCCTGTTTTCTATATCAGAATTTCCTGTCGTCCGTACTCGGAATCAGCATGTTTTTGTTGGAAGCATTCTACTAGCCACACGAATCTTCACGATCAGTACTAACATTTATAAAAGTTAGTTATAAAGTAATTATTGATCAATTTGTTTTAAGGATCGTAAATTTTCGGATACCTTACGGTATAAATGAAATTATTTCTAAAACAGGCATAAAAGTATTTCATAACTGATTAAACAAATTTGTAGCTGTAGCTTATCATTTTCGCTTACGTTTATATTTCAACATATTGACTGTCGTCCGTACTCGAAATCAGCACGTTTTTGGTGGAAGCGTTCTACTAGCCTTGAATCTTCACAATCAGTATTAACATTTTTGAACGTTACTTGTGAAGTAAAGATTGATCAATTTGTTTTAAGAATCGTACATTTTCGGATACATTACGGTATAAATGAAAGTAATTCTAAAACCGGCATTAAAGATCAAAATTTTTTGTAGCTGTAGCTTCTCATTTTCGTTTATATTTCCACGTATTGCGTAAGTGCTTACTTCTCTACAATGCCACGCTGTTTTTTGTTATACCTATTCAGTCATAATTACTCTGCTCCTGCAGAAGCACTGATGGACGATGTTTGATCATTCCAATGAGCTTTAGTTCTGAAACACTAATTCCCTGTACTCTTACTCAAGATCAACAAATAATCAGATAGAACCTCCATCTCCCCATCTCTGTAATTTGACAATGCAGAGTCGAACACCTCCCCTTACCCTGCCCTCTGCAAACGAGCGGAGGTCAGTTGTTTCGCGGGACATCAAGTTTCGCTACCTCTACAAGCAGCAATATCGCTGTTAACCCGCCCAGAGGAAAAGTAGAAGTCAAAGCCGATTTCTTCTCTGGACACGCTCCAGAGCGGTTCAGCGCGCCTACTACACTTTTTGCGATGAGCGGTGAGCAATGGCGTAGGCGGAAGTACAGTATGCGAGAATCAACATCAGCCCAAAGCTCGAGCAAATACCTCTAGGTCCGTTAAGTTGTGAGGGGGGATTGATAGTCGCTGCATGGGACCAAAGACAGAGGTTCTGTATCATTTGTTCTTGCTGAGACGATGGTTGTCACTGAGTTGTTCTCATGCAAATCCTATTTCGAAGTATTTTCTCCGGACAGAGTAATACTAAAGGCTCTCATAAGTTTGTTATGAGCAAATTTCAAGTTCTCATCTGTTTTACCTCTTAAACTTAGCCAGAATTATCAGAATTAAAGGGAATATCGCTCATTCTACATTGTGCTAGATTCAGTTCTCATCTATTGCTACCATACATTCTAGCCACAACAGGAGATATTATGTGCTGTAATAATGAAATATCTATACATCGTCGTATAAAACTCGCAAGCTTGCCATTACAGATCTTTCGCTGATCATTTACTTTCCATATATTTCTCTCAAAAATTGAGGACTACACGATCTTTATGAAGCTATTTAGTATTCCCAGCCCAATCGGAAGGACGAAAATACAAGGGATCACGCAAATTACTTCTGAACGAAATGTTTGTGCAGTTTGTATCATACGTAAGTCTGCAAATTGACGCAGCAGCCAACAATAGAGAAGATTTTTCTCACAGCGTTAATTCGTTGTTCCCTCTTAGGGTGCTATTGCACCTCATCTTTCATACAAGACTAAATCAAGACTGGGTTCTGTCCTTCTATTTGTCTTTGCTTGAAAATATTCTAATATCTATTTGTCTTTGCTTAAGAATGTCAGCATACTATATTAATCAATCAACTTACCTCGAAGAGGACAGTGAATTTTCTGTAATCCATACTCGAAGTCAGCTTGTAGCTGCAGGAAGCATTCTACAAGTTACTAATCGCTTCAATTAACAATATTAAGCTTGCAACTTTTCCATGAAATAGACTTCATTCAAATCTATTCGCAAATTGCATATGCTTGTAAGGTATATCATAGCTTAAAATTAATTTTACAACTTTTTTTTTTGTAGCCATTGCAGGGACTCCAAAGCGAAACTTGCTAGCTCTATCTTTTTAGTTTGTTGGTTATGTTCTTTTCTTTCTGTTACAAATTTTAATGTTTCTCTGCAATTCCATGCTGTACCGTGTTCACCACATTTGTCATAATTCGCATTTTCTGCCAATGAAATGATGGACGATGTTGAACAGTTCCACGGACATAATCCGATGACCTGCAAGTTTCGAAGAATTAGCTCACTATATGCTCAATAGCACGATACTGTTTATGATTTTTTGAGCGATCAGATTTGAGTTCAAATTTCCATGTAGTTTCTCCAGCAAGAGTTCCCTCACTACAAATTACACAACAATAACATTATAGTCGCAAGTAACGTATTGCTAAAAAATAAGTCCACTGATGTCGAAGTATCTCTTTGAAAGTGCTTCTCTTCATTTCTCTTAAGGACAATAATGATAACCTATTGCTGAAAATAAGTACGGTGATGGCGAAGTAACACGCTTGGTGAAGTTAACTCTTTCGCTCTCTTCATGTTGTTGAACGTCAAGCCGATTTTCTTCACAGGATGAGTGTCCCCTGGATGTGTAACCCCCTGCTTATTTTATATAGTAGAGGTCAACCATATAAAAATTTGCAATGCCTCGTACTTTCAAATAGTGGAATTTCTAACCTATCACAGGCAACTATTTGTCGAAAAGAAGTCAGATTATGTATCGTTGAAAACAGTAGAATTTGTAACTTATCCCAACTAACCTACTGCTGAAAAATAAGTACGCTGACGGTGAAGTAACTCGCTTGGCGAAGCAATCTCTTTCCCTCTCTTCGCGCTGCTGAATTTCACGCAGATTTCTTAAATGGTGAGTCTCAATTAGTGGCAATTTTTTGTCTACACGAACGGTTTTAAACGCTTGCACAGTTCATAAATAGTAAAAGTTCACGGTCACAATTTAAGATTGTATTTTTTTCCCTTTTTTTTAATAACATACTGACAATTCAGGGAAGATTGTTTTATTCCAGTATTTTTCAATTTCCTTCGCTTTCGTTTCTCATGCTTCGAATCAGATAACACTCTCTCCTAAACTGTCTTTATGCTTTTATCAGGCTTCATACACAGTCACACAATCTACGTCACTTCTATCGGCCAATTTTCAGTCACCTCATTCTCGTGTTAAATTTTCATTCCTAGAATGTATTTATCTTATTAGTCCTATGATCCCCGTTTGTTTAAATTGTGCTTGTAAACTTGTCACTATTTATGATCTGTTATCTGTAGCTTATAATTCTCGGTTTAAACCGAGTGAGCAACTCGAGTAGCCATTGAATATCAATATCACCTCTTTCTTTCATTTGTTTTGATTATGAGGCTCCTTGACCACGTGGCAACCGTAACTCATAATCAACAACAAATGAACACGTTCTCCAGCCTGCTGGCAGTCCTCTAGCAATAACAGTTCGCGTATCATATAATCATATCGTCAAATAAACATACTGCAGAAACAGCTAACGCTGTAATACCTATTTGGTTAGTCAATATGTGTCGGCAGATTAAATATTGACAACATACGGTAGAACAACTAGTACCTGTTAAGTTAGTCACCCTTCTGTCGGTCAATGAGTATACCCAACATAAACTAAAACACAATAATACCTGCTGAAAGTTCACCACGCACTAAATAAATAAACCCAGTATACATTAAAAACACAGGAATACCTGGTGTCTATTCAACACACAGTGTATAAATAAAAATACCCATCATACATTAAAACACAATAATACCTGGTGTCTATTCAACACAGAATGTTTAAACAAATATACCCAGCAATAAGTTTTACCTGGTGTCTATTCAACACACAGTGTATATAAATAAATATACCCAGCATACATTAAAACACAGTAATACAAGGTGTCTATTCAACACACAGTGTATAAAAATATACCCAGCATACACTAAACACAGTAATACCTGGTGTCTATTCGACACACAGTGTCTAAACAAATATACCATTGTTCGTCGACTAAATCTATTTTAGAGCTAAGATGCCACATATCATGGATTATCATTCCTCTGCTGGTTTCTCATCATTTCGCAAGTACTTTTCATTACGTTAATAATCCCTTGGAGACTATGGAAAATTTACTGATTACTGGGCTACTAGTTCGTGCAAGCCATTTCACTTTTTCTTTAAAAATTTCGAAATGAATCCAAAGTCTCAATGTCTCCAAAGGAGTTTTATAAAAGGAATCTTATTCTCTTACTTTACTAGGTAGCAGCAGTTCAAAGTCATCAGGCTCTCATGGTAATCAGAACTAATGGTTCCTTCCTGGAAGTAGTGTATCTTAATGCTTATATTTTTCGAACATGGTTCTTTCAATAACGATGTCAATTTATAGTACAGTAGATACGTGTTATCCAAACTGTGTGATAGAGGCTGAACGATTGGGTTTAAGAGGAGCAGGTAGTCCGGTTGATACTATCGTACCTCTTCATCGATGCCCAGAATATTAAAGCATACCTCACATTAAATGGTATTTCTGTTTGGATGTTTCGAGATGGTTGACCACTTTACAACCAAGCCTTGCTCACATAAAATTTCTTGAACTGTTTCTAGCCTCTCATCTTCTCGATGAGGATCTTGATAAGATTTGCATAAACGATCTCGTGACAAACAATCTCCTCGGAAGCAAAGATCGGGGCACAAAGAACATTACGAGCAGAGCACCAACGTGGCAGGCGAGATAATCTTTGTGAAGCTAACAGTAGAGGAGATAAGATACACAAAGAAGGGAGGAATCTTGGGAACGAGTGGGTGAAAACACTACTAATGCTGAATGATCTACTGTTTTAAGTTCGTCGAGCCCCTTAAAGCTAGTGAACAACAACAGGTTTAAAATTATTCTGCTCGTACTAACATCACAAAAGGAAAAACAATTCTGACAAAAAGAGCATCAACTTGTGCCACATGCAGAATACTTGTCAAGTCAGTAAAAGAGCTCAAGTGCCATAAAAACATTCCTATCTGCTGTATTCACCTGAAACAGTGCACAAGGGCTCGGAGGTGGAGTGTGAAAGTAAAATGTTTATCCCATTTTAGAACCAAGCTTCAGAACCAAGACATTTCACATCCACAATAACAAAACAAGTATTGAAATAACCTGATTTGTGATCATCCCACTTTAAAAGCTTTAAATGTAAACAAACCGCAAGGATAAATCCAAAGAAACGTTGAAGATCTTGCACGAACAGCTTGAGCCAGTCCGACCCTTAAAACTTCTTTTCCATTAGCAAGGTAGTAACAAGTGCAATCAAATCGTAGCAGCCTAATACCCTCTTTGTCACGATTCAAAATGGCATATCACCGATCATATGACAAAACAGTCCAGTTTCCGTCTTATTTGTTGCTGTTGCACCAAAATCCTCTTCCATAGATATAGCTCACCAAATATACAAGAGTTGGACTTGAGACCTGTCATAGACAAACTTAACTCCTGGGAAATCTGGGCCCAGCTTTCCATGAACGGGAGGGGAGGCGGGACTCATCAAAATGCATATTAACACCTCTTTTTCCTCAAGTATACCAGCTTAGAGTTTGATTCCAGTCACAGGTCAAAAAAACCTTTTTCATGGACATTTTGGGCCCACTAACCCGTGAATGGGGAGGGTGGGGGTGGTTCAACTCCCTATGATTGCAAAAGCACAAAGTGCAATCTATGTATTATATGCACAAAGGAATTTAATTGCCTTATCTCCAGTTATTGTCAAGTTAAAAACATGAAAAAGGGCAATCTGGGCCCTATTGCCCCTGAACCAAGTGGGGGTGAGGATTGGGACCTGCCAAAAGTAAAGAGACCTCAATGCTCACAGACCTACCAAGTTTCAACTTGATATCTGTTGATTCCTGTAACGGGTACTCCTGGGCAATCTGGGCCCAGTTGCCAATGAATGGCGGTAGGTGAGGGGGTGCAACTTTAAAAGCAATTTCCCAGCCCTAGGATCTACATGTACAAGGAATTTCATCATCCTATGTCCAGTACTGCAAAGTTATGAACATTATTCACTAAGCAATCTGGGACCATTTGCCCATGAACCGCATTGGGGTGGGACCCCCAAAAGGCACAACTAGGCACCAACACCCACAAGTGTATCAAGTTTGAACTTGATACTTGCATTGGTTCAAGAGTTATGATCTCCATAAAATACGGTGATAACCAAAAACTGAAAGCTGCTACAGCGCTCGCAATACTGGATTGTTCCAAGGAACTGTCCATAAAATAACAAATTCAGCATTTACAGGATCGATATCCAACCTCAGACAAGATTTCAAATTTCTAGAAACGTCTTTCCTTCAGAATAATCTATTTGGCTTAAAAAGGAGGGGTCGAGGTAGCAAAGTCAATAAACAGAAAATCCATTTTCAAGCAGCTTCAAACAAAGAAAAGGCACAGACTTTGAATATTTTAGGACACAGGACATATAGAAAAAAGTTAGATTTTGCCTCTTGACTTTCAGAACAGTATGTACATTTCATTTTAACATTTTCGCGGCAAAAATCGAGGTAGTGTAAAAGTGAAGTACCACTAGTACAGCGTTTGTGTGCTTGCTCTTCCACGTTTTTCCCTGACTTTTCCCCGACCTTTTTTGGTGATTTTGCCTGACCTTTCCATCAGTTTCCCAACACCTTTCGATTACCTCAGTGAACAAATTAACTCATTTACTGAAAAAACAAGAGCTGGAAGCTCATATGGCACTTGCAAGGCTGGGTCATAGGATTAAAGTATGAACTCGTCAATTCGTGGGTTTGTTGTGATCATATGTAAGCAAAATCCTTGAGATAAGAACGGTCATGGGTCCTTGGATATCACGAGAATGTATTGTTCGAAAAATCTATTTTATTTATGTATTTGGCCGTGATGATGCGCACTTTAAAGGCGCTAGAAATGCATCTGTAATGAACACTCCTGAAGCACAAATGATGATAAGCTCATTGGAATAAAAAAATGTATATTTTGCTCAAAATTAACTCAGTTGTAAACAAAACCCGTGAGGCAAAAATGATCACGGGCCCTTGGGAATCATGAATATCTTTCGTTGGGTTAACATATTTTTCTTACTTTTCCGTTAAGAAACGCACTTTAAGGGTGCTAAAAATTAGTTTAACACCTTTGAGTTAAATGTAAACTTTGCTTAAAAGCATTTTCCGTTGTAAACGTTGTTTGAATAAATGTTTCAAAGTCAGCTTGGGCTCAAAGAATATTCATTTTCTGTACTTTGTGCTTAGGATTAGTACTTTAAGGTTAGGAGTAGTGCTTTTAAGGGATCGTTGGATCTGAGAAGTGACAATTTCTGATCCAATCTTGTCAAGTTTCTAATGTTCAAGCCAAGTTTCATCACCCTAGAACATCTGGAATTACCTTAGTTCGCGATCACCGAAATTCCGGACCCCCACCCACCAACTCTCCTCACAGTACCCGAACTTTTTCCGATTTTTTCACTGATGTATATAGTTCTTGTCGTTGTTCTTTCCACCAAGTTTCATCCCAATCGCTCCACTCTAAGCGTGTCACAAGATCCCCCCCCCCACATTCATCGGGTCCGCCCCGGACTTAAAATGGGACATCCGAGACATGAGGTCTTCCTAAATATCATGTTTCGTTAAGATCCGACCACTCGTTCAAGAGTCATACATACATCAAGATTCCAGATTTCCCCTCCCTCCACTCCCCCACGATGGTTGGGTCGGAGAACTGATTATTTCTAAACAATCCCGTCAAGTCTCTAATGTTCAAGCCAAGTTCCATCGTCCTAGCACATCTGGAAATACCATAGATCGCGATAGCCCCATTTCCGGCCCTCCCCCCCTCTAACTCCCCCCACAGTGCCCAAATTCGATCCGGTTCTATCACAGAGTATCTAGTTCTTGTGCTTGTCCTTCCCACCAAGTTTCATCCCGACAGCTCGACTCTAAGCGTGTCACAAGATTTCCGCCCCCCCCCCCCCACATTCATCGGATCCGGCTTTAAATGGGTCATTCGAGGCACGAACTCTTTCCAAATATCAATTTTCGTTAAGATCCAATCATCCGTTCCAATGTTATACATTCCTCAAGATTCCTTCCACTCCTTTGCTCCTTCCACTCCCCCCACGGTGGTCGGATGGGGAAGTTGACTATTCCCAGGTTAATCTGGTCGGATCCCTGACTTGCCTGTCAAGTTTCATAGTCCTGGCCCAGCTGGAAGTAATTTAACTCCGAATCATCGGAATTCCGGAAGCCCCCTTCAACTCCCCCACAGTGCACGAATCCTGTCCGGCTCTTTCAATGATGTACCTAGGGCTTGTGCTTGTTCCTCCCACCAAGTTTCATCCCGATCGCTCCACTCTAAGCGTGTCACATGATTTCCGGCCAGCCCCCCTTCTACTCCCCCCCACATTCATCGTATTCGGTCCGCACTTGAAATAGTACATATGAGATACGAGGCCTCTCTGAATATCAAGTCACTAAGATCCGATCACCCGTTCGAAAGTTATGCATGTCTCTAAATTGCGGATTCCGGCTCCCCCTCCCTCCCCCAACGATGGTCGGATCGAGCAAGTGATTGTTTGCAAGTTAGTTTGGACGGGTCCCTAATATGCCTGCCAAGTTTCATCGTCGTAGCACATCTGGAAGTACCCTAACTCGCATAAAACGATAGGTTTTAGGTCGTGGTGTAAGGGTTTACTGTTGTAGGCTTCTGCCTTAGCCGTAGCCGCTCAACCGAGTGGCCTGAAAGGAAGGACTCTTCCTTTCAGCTCACTTAGTTGCTCACTTAGTCTTTCGACACGGTAGCGTCTTATCCAAGGCGTAGATGTGTTCGTACGGTTCTAGCTATGTTCAGATTCAGGACACGTTTATTGTTCTTTACTCACTCTTGTGTTGTCTCCTCCAAGCTTCACCATACTCTGAGCTAAAAGTCACTGAAGAAGCCTCGACCAAGACTTCTTCTGACGTCAATCCAGCCTTGCTCTCCTTTCACTGATCTCCCTGTTGCCTCCTGTCTATCCGCCAACTCTCGCTCGAGTTCTAAACGTTACGTTAGGACTTGATCCGAATTCGGAAACAATATTTCCTTTTAAATCTTGGCTGAACTGAAACGGTTTGGGAACGATGTTGATTTAAATCTGACTTGAGTTTAAAAGGTAAACCAGGGAAAACTATAAATATAAAGATATGAAAACCCTTCGTAACACTCCTCCCATGTTACACAGTTTTGTTCCACAAAACAATTCTCAAAGTTACCCCAACTCTCGCTCGAGTTCTAAACGTTACGTTAGGACTTGATCCGAATTCGGAAACAATACTTCCTTTTAAATCTTGGCTGAACTGAAACGGTTTGACTGGGGACGAACTGGGAACGATGTTGATTTAAATCTGACTTGAGTTTAAAAGGTAAACCAGGGAAAACTATAAATATAAAGATATGAAAACCCTTCGTAACACGCAAACACCGGACTGACCGACCAACCGACGGACAGAAAGTGGTCGGATTATGGCACTTGGCCAGAAGGCAACTGCCATAAAAACTGAACAAAACTTCCATCAGCTTCGTAAAGCCGTTCAAACTGTACGAGAAATTAACAATGCGATTCGTCATTCCGCAAACTGAGACGGCTCAAAGAACAGAGTTATCAACTCATAAACTTTGGACAGAGAACCGACGAAAAAGAAACTTCCAGTAAAAGCAAGACCAAAGGTTTTGATGGGATCCCAAAAACTCAATCTATGATCCAGACGATTGGGTCTTGTCTTCACCAGAATCCTTGAACATTTTTACTATTAAAATTCATAAACAGATTAAGGCCAAATAGCTAATCATCTGAGAAAACCAAGTTCAGATAGGGATTCAGCATGTGTGTTATCCTTATAAGAAAAATTTCCGACTTCGGCTGGATTCCAGTCGAACTATGTGTCCCGGTAAAAAATGATTTTCATACACGGATTCAGCATCTCTTCTTACCCCTAAATCGGATATCTAATCAACTACAATTAAAACTTTAACTTTTTCCGTTTTTTGCCGGATTCCGGGCGAACTACTTGCCTGGGTAGAAAATTGTTTTCACACAAGTGATCAGCATGACTTCTTACCCCTAAATCGAACATTTAATCAACTCCAAATAAAACTTTTACTTTTATCAAACTTTCCGGTTCTGGTCGGATTCCGGAACAAACTATTTGTCCGGCCAAAAAATTCTTTTCATCGTCGTGTTCAGCATGTCCTTCTACCCCTATATCGAACATCGAATCAACTTCAAATAAAACTTTTACTTTTAACAGACTTTCCAGTTTTGGCCGGATTCCGGGCTAACTACTTGTCTGGTGCAAAATGGCTTTCACCATGTTCAGCATGTCTTCTTACCCCTAAATCGAATGTCTAATCAACTTAAAATAAAACTTGTACATTTAAAAAAGTTTCCGGTTTTCTCCGGATTCCGGGTGAACTACTTGTCCGATGACTACGTGGTTTTAACCATCGTGTTCAGCTTGTCTTCTTACCCCATAATCGACTATCACATTATGTGTTTAAAAATATTTCATTTTCCCCTTAATTTAAACCCCTAACCCTAAATGTAGGGCTACAGAGCCCACCTACGAACTTGACCTTACTCTTGACCCAAAGAATCCTCACACCAAGTTTCATCACAATATCTCATTACCATCGAGAGTTATAGTGCGCACCGACAGACAGACGGACAACTTTTGCGATGTCATAGGTCACTTACGTTTTGGGATCCGCCACTTACGTTTAGGATCCCAAAAAACTTGATGCATAAGTATAGCTGAACTTTTCCATTAATTTCCCTGACCTTCTGCAACTTTTCACGATTTTCCCTGACTTTTCCCTGACCAAAAATAAATTCCCTGATTTCCAGAGCAGCACGAACCCTGTAGTAAGAAAAGACAGGTGATAACACAGAGTAAATGATATCTCGAACTTACCAGCTCCAACCAGAATAGGAAGGTCAAGTAATTTGACCAAAACAACAGAGATGATATTATTTTCTTCCATTGATATCGTAATCACTCTTAGAAAGTCTTTGAGTTCACCGGGAGTGGTTAAACCTTGTTTTCACTTATAATTAATATCATGTTTCATAACTCCCTACTAAGTTCCCTCCACTTTTGCTGGCGCGGTCACGGTTTTGAAATTGACGCCACAATGGCTGCAATGCATGGAAAAAAAATCCTTGCTTGCGGTGACTCTACTTTACAATTACCGTTTTCAAAATTAGCAAAAAGGATTTTAGATGGAAAACAAAACGTAAATAGTGACCAAAAATGTTTTATTATCTTTTCTGTTTAATTTTTTCAACAGTAATTGGGAGTAGAATCAGCGCAAGCAAGGATTTTGTTACCACAAACTGCAGCTACGGCAGCGTCGGCGGCGCTAATATCAAAACTGTGGCAGCACCAAACTCGATGACGACGAACTTTGTCAATGGCGATACTGCCAGTTTGAGTGATGAAAAGAAACAAAGAAATTTATTCATCGAACTCTTGAAAACCTGTGACCTCCTAGCCCAAACACGGAAGAAGCAAAGATGAGAAGTCATAGAAATGTGACAAAGTCTAAAAATCCAGGTTGTTAAGTCCTGGTCAACCAACCAATCAAGCTGCCAACCAGCAAGAGACTCTACAGGAGGATCAACCCACCTTATCTTGCTGGAAGTGAGATTTAAGGTAATTATCTACAAATCCTCATTTTTTTCGACATAATAGTCAATTACTAAGGCATTCCCAAGCACAGCAAGAAGTTTTTGTTCACCACCCAGCCACTCAAAACGACCATTACCAAGAAATAGGGCATTGAGCAGTGCTTAAAATGGGCAAGTGGAAAATGGAGACTCGCCCACCAAATCGCCGCCTGTATTAAGATTTTCTAAAAATTTAGCTAACTATGGCTGGGCTTTGGATAGTAAGGGTGGCAGTGCTTGAAAGCAGGGTTGGAGATGAACAGCTATTATTAGTGTTTCTTTGTAATAATAAAACAAAAATAATGTTTGAATGTGGCAGGCTTCAGTGAATACAGACCAGATATCTTTTTGCTGTTGCTGTAGGCTCTAGCGTAGTCTTTACATTTCTCATTACTCAGAAGGAAATCTATAATGACCATTGGTCACCAATGGTCATACCAGTCAGCGTATAAACATATTTTAAAATTTCTGATATGGTTTGTTGAAAGGATTTAGTGTTTTTTTTTCTAATAATAAAGAATAATAATGTTTTGAATGTGGCAGTCCCCAGTGAAAAATAACCAGATATCTTTTTGTAGTTGCTGTAGGCTCTAGCATTGTCCTGTATATTTCTCATTACTCAGAAGGGAATCTAGAATGATCGTTGATCACCAATCAGCCTATAAACATAATTTTAAATTTCTGAAAGGGTTTGATATATTTAGGGTAGGCAAAGATTTTGTTTGCATTTCTCGAATATGGCCCTTACTGCCAAATGCCCGGATGAGGTTAGTTCATAAAAATTTTCATGAATTGTAACCGGCGGTGATTTTTCTTGGGCGTTTCAAGCGCCCAACGCTAACCCCAGTGTTTCTAACCCCAGTGTTAGCTCATTTGAGTTTTCATGAATTTTAATGCTGGCCATGATTTAGTAGGCATTTATCTGTTTCTCATTTTGGGCATTTCAAGCAGAGCTGCCCTTACTGCCCATTGCACTATTTGTTTGATAGGGCAATTCGGGCGGCTGGGCAGTGGGCTAAAACTTCAAGTGTTAAATAAAGACTAAAGTATGAGCTGTATTTGATTTGTTTGGTTGACCACCAGTGCAGTCAGGACTAGTAGAAGAGATATGCCTATTTGATTATCCCTAGTGAACTCACTGACGAAAAAATATAAGTTAATTGTCATTTTTTCCATTTTATTCTTTTAGGGGTTCAGATATTGGTCACACATCATACTGATTAAGAACGTGTTCCATCCTTCTAACAAGAGTAATTGTTGGCTTCTAATTCCATTCCAACCTTGCAGAAAGTTAGTACGGTGACTTTCCAACCTTCTCGAAGTAGTAACTAATACTAACTATTTGCTTACCATGCTCGGGAGCGTATTAAGCGTGGTAACTATGAATCTCTGTAAAGTGATTGGCCGGATTACCCATTGTAGCTGCCGTGTAGTAATATTTTACCGAAAATTTAAAAATGGGATCCAGGATTGACACCAAGAATCCAAAATTAGTGATGTTATGCGTAGTAATTATGGTAAGTAGGGTGGAACACGCTCTAGGATTTAGAAATTTCGGTTTGTGAAGCAATAATTATTTAGGTTCTGGAAGCAACTCACAGATTTAGTAGTGCTGTTTGGGGCTGCCTTTTACTCAGTGGTATCAAAATATTTGGATATGGAAGTTCAGTTATTTGTTTTTATGACACTTTCCCTTCTGCCAAGTTCCATATAGCGATCACAATTTCTGTCTGTCCATCGGTCTGTCGGTCGTCTGTCCATGTTTTGCTAGTTCGGGCACTTCGACATAAGCTAGGACGATGAAACTTGGCAGGCATATCAGGGACCCCAAAAGATCAAGTTGGAAATAATGACTTCACCGATTTGAGCATTGTGGGGGAAGTGGAGGGAGGGGGAATCCGGAATCTAGAGGTATTTATAACTTTTTAACGGGTGATCGGATCTTAATGAAACTTGATATTTAGAAAGACTCCGTGTTTCCGACGACCCGCTTAAAGTACGGACCGGATAAGGCGACTTTGGGGGGAGCTGGAGGTGGGGGGGAACTGGAAATCTTGGAAAACCCTTAGTGTGGACGGATCGGGATGAAACTTGGTGGGTAGAACGAGCACAAGTCCTAGGTATGTTGTTGACATGAACGGACTGGATTCGAGCACTGTGGGGGCTCGGGGGGGGGGCGGAATTCCGGTGATCCCGCTAGTTCGTACTTCCGGATGTGCTAGGACAATGAAACTTGGCAGGCATATCAGAGACCTGAAATGATTAAGCTGGAAATAGTCACTTCCCCGATCTGAGCATCGTAGGGGAAGTGGAGGGAGGGGGAATCTGGAATCTTGAGGTATGTTTAACTTTCGAACGGGTGATGGGATAGCAATGAAATTGGATATTTGGAGAGATCTTGTGCCTCAGAAGACCCTTTTAAAATCCGGACCGGATCCGTTGACTTTGGAGGGGGGGGGGTTGGACGAGGAAACTGGAATTTTTTGTGAAACGCTTAGAGTGGAGGGATTGGGACGAAACTTGTTGGCAAGAAACTGCTCAAGTCCTAGATACATCGTTGACATAACAGGGCCGGATTGGGGCACTGTGGAGGAGTTGGGGGGGGGGGGGCGGAATTCGGCGATCCCGCGAGTTTGGTACTAGGACGATGATATTTGGTAGACATATCAGGGACCCGGACAGACTGCCTTAAGAATAGTTGTTTCCCCGATCCGACCATCGTGGGGGGCGTGGAGCGATGGCGAATCCGGAATCTACTGGCATGCATAACTTTTGAACGGGAGATCGGATCTGAATGAAACTTGGCAAGTGGAAAGAGCTGTCGTCTCAGATGTTCCACGTGCGGTCCGGACCGGATCCGATATTTGTGGGGGGAGTTGGAGGGAGTCACTTAAAATTTTGTGAAACGCTTGGAGTCGAGGGATTGGGATAGAATCTGGTAAGAAAAACAAGCATAAGCCCTGTAGACACGTTCTTGATAGGGGCTTACCGGGACTCTTTTGGGGGAGTTGGAGGAGGTTTCCCAGAATTCCAGTGATCGCGAGTTATGATGAGTCATAGATGACATATTTTAGGGTTCGGACCGAATCCGAGCACGGTGCTCGAGCAATTTCCCGAAAAATGCTCAGATTCGAGTGAAACTTGATAGGCGGTAAGAGAAGATGATTAATTTATGTGTCCGAACCAGATTCGGCCGTGGCAGGGGGAGTTGTAGGGGGAGGGTACCGGAAATAGTGTGGCACGTTTAGGAGTCAAATGAGTGGATCTAAAATTAAAGGAAGAAAAGTAATATGCCCTAGATGATCCGACGGAATGCCAGAAATACTCAGACTCGAGTCAAGCCAGATTTCCTATTTCTAGGTCCGAACCTAGGGAGGTTGAAGGTGGTATTTTTGACATTATCATCTGCTTTGTTCCATTACCTAGGCCTACTCGTACCAAGTGCCATATGAGTTTCTTATAGCTGAATTTGTCTGAATCTAGCCTATATGTAAAATAAGTATAGTATAAAATAGCTAGGATGTTTTACTGCAGGTCTGATTAAATAGATAGGCCAAAATCAGTAATAGAAACGAAATATTTGCTGTGATTCACAGAAAGCCAGCAAATTCATGCTAGGGTCCACATTACTTTTCATAGCTACCCTATCAACACCTATCTGTTTAAGAATCAATCACTTTAGCCACTTGCTAATGCTGCACGTAAACTTTATTGAAATATTTTCTTTCACTGTAAATAACATTCAAATCAACATATTTCTCTTATCCGAATATCATTACCTCTCTGTTAGATCTTTCAAAACAGCAAATGGTAGAAGGAGAAATCTTAAAATTCTAAGAAATCATGTAAACAGAACTTCCCAGTTGTTGTTTTTTTATGGCACTAGCCTTTCGTCCAAGTGCCATACAGCGATTGTAATTTGTGTCCGTCAGTCGGTCCCGGTTTTGCTAGTTCGGGCACTTCTAAATAAGCTTGGACGATGAAGCTTGCCAGGCATATCAGGAACTAGACCAGATTAAACTAGACCTACGTTGCCTGGGCAACGTGAAGTGTTGCGGCAACCTTTGTCCGGCTTCGCCGGCTAAAGTGTTGCGAGAGCAACACTTTGGTTTTGTTTCTTCGCTGTCGGTTAAATGCTGAAATTGTCAACTTATCGAAGCTTTTAAAACGGTATGTTCTAAAAAGAATAATCACATAATCAAAAGCTGTTCTTCAGCGTTGTAAAACCAACAACAAAACAATATCGGAAGAAGGCTATCCGTAACGTTTCAGGATTAAAATACCATAGATGACACTATTTATTATTACAAAACTACCTTATTGTTTTACATTACCGTATCGTTTGTACCCGTTGCGTAAACAGTTAATCCTAGGTTATAGCGATAGACCATCGATACAAACTTTCTTACTGTCATATTTACAGAAATCGAATACAATGTGCACCAATTTTCAAAAATTTCTAGCCCCTCGTGAACCGATCTTACTTACAAGTCCGTCTCCCGTGATTGACATCAAATTCACCGGAAACAAATAATGGATACACCAGCTATCAAAAGTTGCAAACCCCTCATCGCTGAAGATGATTATAGCATAAAAGCCGATTATTACTTACAAGTCCCATGCATGTCTTACAATTGGGAACAAAATTGTTCTTACCATCGAATACACCTGAGACAAATAACAGGTATACCAACTAGCAAAAGCTGCAAACTCCTCGTTGCCGAAGATGATTATGAGCTAACAGTCGACTGTTGCTTACAAGTCCCTTACATGTCTCACAACTGGTATCGCCTATTTTTGGTTTCAGTGTGTACCTTACTCCTGAAGTTGTCAACCCCTTGAAACTTTCAAACTGGTTTATCTCATGAAGGATTTTTGTTCAAAAACATGGATGGTATATATTTTGATCAGCTCTTCAAGGGCTATCGATTGCCCTAACCACAACAAAACCATATCGGAAACAGGGACTAAATTGACTTTGCAGTCAGTTGAACTTTATCCTTTTCAATCGTAGACATCGTGACGGATGAAAACTTGGAATAATATCCTATATAATCTAGTTGGTGTTATAAAGCTATCCGTAACTTTTTAGGATTAAAATACCATAGATGACACTATTAATTATTACGAAACTACCTTGTTTTACATTACAGTATCGTTTGTACCCGTTGCGTTAACAGTCAATCCTAGGTTACAGCGATAGACCAACGATACAAACTTTCTTACCGTCAGATTTATATAAATCGAATACAATGTGCAACAATTTGCACAAATTTCTAGCCCCTCGTGCACCGATTCTACTGACAAGTCCCTTTCCCGTGATAGACATCAAGTTCACCGGATAAAAATAATGGGTACACCGACTAACAAAAGTTGCAAACCCCTCATCGCTGAAGATTTGTGTAGCATAACAGCCGATTATTACTTACAAGTCCCTTGCTTGTTTTACATTTGGGAACCAAAATGTTCATCAAATGACAGGTACGCCAACTAGCGAGAGCATCAAACCCCTCATTGCCGAAGATGATTATGAGCTAACAGTCGCCTGTCGCGTACAAATTCCCTAAATGTCTCATAACTGGTATCGCCTATTTTTGGTTTCAGTGTGTACCTTACTACTGAAGTTGTCAACCCCTTGAAACTTTCAAACTGGTGTATCTCATAAAGGAAATTTTTTTTACCAAAAAATGGATGTCATATACTTTGATCAGCTCATCAGCGGCTATCGATTGCCGTCGAAGTTGAACTTTATCCTTTTCAACCGTAGATATCGTGACGGATGAAAACTTGGAACAATATCTTATATAATCTAGTTGATATTATAAAGCTATCCGTAACTTTTCAGGATTAAAATACCATAGATGACACTATTAATTATTACAAAATTACCTTATTGTTTTACATTACCGTATCGTTTGTACCCGTTGCGTAAACAGTTAATCCTAGGTTATAGCGATAGACCATCGGTACAAACTTTCTTACCGTCATATTTACAGAAATCGAATAGAATGTGCACCAATTTTCAAAAATGTCTAGCCCCTCGTGAACCGATTCTTACTTACAAGTCCCTCTCCCGTGATTGACATCAAATTCACCGGAAACAAATAATGGATATACCAGCTATCAAAAGTTGCAAGCCCCTCATCGCTGAAGATGATTATAGCATAAGCTTTTTAAACGGGATGTTCTAAAAAAATTAATCATATGATCAAAAGGTATTCTTCAGCGTTGTAAAAACAACAACAAAATAATATAGGAAGAAGGGACTAAATTAACTTTGCAATCAGTTGTACTTTATCCTTTTCAATCGTAGACATCGTGACGGATGAAAACTTGAAACAATATCTTATATAATCTAGTTGGTAATAGAAAGCTATCCGTAACTTTTCAGGATTAAAATACCATAGATGACACTATTAATTATTATGAAACTACCTCATTGCTTTACATTTTCGTTTGTATCCGTTGTGTAAACAGTTAATCCTCGGTTACATTGATAGACCATCGACACAAACTTTCTTACCGTCAGATTTATAGAAATCGAATACAATGTGCACCCATTTGCAAAAATTCCTAGCCCCTCGTGAACCGATTCCTACTTACAAGTCCCTCTCCCGTGATATACATTAAGTTAACTGGAAACAAATAATGGGTACACCAGCTAGCAAAAGCTGCAAACCCATCATCGCAGAAGATGATTCTAGCATAACAGCCGATTATTACTTACAAGTCCCTTGCATATCTTATCATTGGGAACCAAATTGTTCTTACCATCGAATACACCGGAAACAAATAACAGGTATACCAACTAGCAAAAGCTGCAAACCCCTCATTACCGAAGATGATTATGGGCTAACAGTCGACTGTTGCCTAAAAGTCCCCTATATGTATCATAACTGGTATCGCCTATTTTTGGTTTCAATGTACCTTACTATGAAGTTGTCAACCCCTTTGAAATTTTCAAACTGGTGTATCTCATGAAGGAATTTTTGTACCAAAAAATGGATGACATATACTTTGATCAGCTCATCAATGGCTATCGATTGCCGTCGAAAAAAAAATTCTACCTGTCTTAGTTCAAAAGTTGACTTTTTTGCCGTAGGCCAACTTTCTAACGTCACGACTTAGAAAGGAGCAAAGGATAAGCTCTAGTTTCTTTAGCAATGAGAGAACTTTTAAAGTTTAAGAGGCACATCTGATACCGTTACTCTACCACAAACCAAAGTGCAAAAAAAAAAAATTATAAACTCAGCTGAAATCGTCGCAGACATGGACAGAAACAATAGATGGCAGCACTTTCGGACCCGTGGGAAAAAGCCACTTTTTTGTCTCTGTAGATTTTTCTATTTATCACTCAAAGAAGATATGTTGGCTGTGGGGCCGGGTAACTGCCGCATATATTTAACACTTATAGATTTTAGTCCATCTTCAATTTGAAACTGGTGCCTGCCTGCTAGCGTGCTAGAACGGAGCTTTCCACTCGAAAGCAGAAACATGGTTTGATGAAACGAAAGGTTCGCTACACAACTTGAGATGGTCCTCTCCGACATAGGCTATACAACTCCACTTCACTTCGCAAACCGTAGGCTCTGGCTCGATGACAAGCAAAAACCATCCTTATTGGCCCCAGGCAAGAGTTCTACGGAGCTTTCCAAAATGTAATGTCATATTCATCAATCCGGCCTAAGGTCCACACTTTCCGTAAAAACCGCACAGGTTAGACCCTTCCCAGTTACCAGGAATAAAATGAAATCGGAGTCATAGGAAAAAAAAAAAAAAAAAAAAAAAAAAACAGGATAAAACCAAAGTGTTGCTCTCGCAACACAATTATAAATGGTCACTTCCCCGATCCGACCATCTGGAGGGGAGTGGAGGGAGGGGGAATCCGGAAAAATTAGAAAAAATTAGATATTTTTAGCTTACGAAGGGGTGATCGGATCTTAATGAAACTTGATATATGGAAGGACCTCGTGTCTCAGACCCTCTATTTTAAATGCAGACCGGATCTGGTGAAATTGGGGGGAGTTGGAGGGGGAAACCGGAAATCTTGGAAAACACTTAGAGTGGAGGGATCCGGATGAAACTTGGTGGAAAGTACAAGCAAAAGTCTTAGATACGTGACTGATATAACCGGAACGGATCCGCTCACTTTGGGGGAGTTGGGGGGGGGGAGAAGTCCGAATTTCTAGTGATCCCGCGAGTTCGGTGCTTACTGGTGTGCTGGGACGATGGAAATTGACAGGCATGTCAGGGACCCGACCAGATTAAATAGGAAATCGTCAATTCCCCGATTCGTCCATCTGGGGGGGGGGGAGGGAGTGGAGGGAGGGTGAAGCCGAAATCTGAGGTATTTTTAGCTTGCGAACGGGTGATCGGATCTTGATGAAAGTTGATATTTAGGAATACCTCGTGTCTCAGACATCTCCCTTTAAATCCGGGCTGGATCCGATGACACTGGGGGGAGTTGAAGGAGGGAACCGGAAATTTTGAGAAACGATTAGAGTGGAGGGATCGAGATGAAAATTGCTGGGAAAAGCAACCACAAGTCCTAGACGTGTCGTTGACATAGCCGGACCGGATCAGGGCACTGTGGGGGAGTTGGGTTGGGGGTCCGGATTTCTAGCGATCCCGCTAGTTCGTCATACTTCCTGATGTCCTAGGGCGATGAAACTTGGCAGGTATGTCAGGGATCCGAACAGATTGACTTGAGAACAGCCGTTTCCCCGACCCGACCATCTTGGGGGGAGTGGGTGGATGGGGAGTCCGGAATCTAGTGGCGTGCATAACTTTTGAACGGGTGATCGGATCTGAACGAAACTTGTCTGGTGAGCTATCGCCTCGGACGTTCAGTGTCACGTCCGGGTCGGGTCCGATATCTGTGGGGATGAGGGGGGGGGGAACTCTAGAAGCAGAGGGGTTTGGACGGAACTTAATGGATGGAGCAAGCATTAGACAGTCATGTGCATTTGCTATAGATAATCGAGACGATGCCGGAACTGCTCAGAAATGAGTGAAACTAAATATCCTATTTCTATTTCCGAACCATATTTTTGGATGGCGGGTGTATTTTGTGACGTTCTCATCTACTTTCTTGTACAGCCTACTCGTACAAGTGCCATATGAGCTCGTAGCTCTTGTTTCTTTCTGCATTACTGAATTATAAGCAAGAAACAAAGCCAGGGTATGGACACACAGATTCCCAGTTCTTGTTTTTTTCTTTCTGCATGATTGAATTATAAGCAAGAAACAAAGCCAGGGTATGGAAAATTTAAGAGTGGAATTCAAAGAAGCGACCATTGGTTGAAACAGATTTTATTGGGCTAATGTTGTACTGTGCCCAGTTCTTTCGAAGTTGTTGTTTTTTCTACTTTTCCTTATGACTGAATTATAAGCAAGAAACAAAGCCAGGGTATGAAAATTTGAGAGTGGATTTCAAAGAAGCAACCAAGAAACAGACTTTTATTGGGCTACTGTAGTTCTGTGTCCAATGCTCCAATCTTGGAGGGACTGTGCCAAAAATTTAGGATTTCTGTTTGCCTGTGGGAATCAGTACCAGTTGCGGTGCCATCACATGCTCTAAACCAAAGGCCAGAAGAAGGAGACACTTCCTCTTAGGCAAGGACCCAGTTGGGCTGTTAGTGTTTTATATTCACAGACCCGTCATGAAAAGGGTCCCCCCTACTCCCCCCTAGCCAAACATTTTCCATCAGACATGAACATTAGTCAAATAGTCCAAGGAAAAGGTCCCATGATTGATCTGGGGTACTAATGAATAACTGTTTTTGGAATAAACAGTATTGGCTAATAAATTGCTTGAGTCTGCATGTTAGGGTACCAGATAAGTAACAAATCACACATTAAACAACCTTGTTGTTTTTCAGGCTCAGAGTCAAATCGCAACCTGGTTATCAACCACTGTTCACTTTTATGATGAATTTTGGCCGGTCCAAAGTAAGTATTAATGTTCAATTAGTTATTTGTTCTGTTGGATTGCAATATGTCTACCGAGATTGTTTACTGGTTGCACAGATAGTCATAATCTTGGTTAGGGGTGTAGAATTTTTTGTTTTTTAAGAAGCAAAAATGCTTTTGCATGCGTTGTGTGGACTTGTACTCAAATTTTGAAGAACTTTGAAATGAAATTGTAAAGTGTAAATTGTAAACACTTATTTTTCAACGATTTTCGTTAAATTTTCATGATAGAGATAATTTAGTCTTGCACCGGGTCTATTCTTGTTGGCCGGGAACGTGTTGCGTTGCCGTGAAACGAACGGCGAGTTTTGTCGGTTTATTTCAAGTCCTGTCGGTACAAATTGGAGCCATAAAGGCAAAAGGCTATAGTGACGCCCTTACCCACGGCGAATTACGTTGGGAACTGTACTGGGTTTCAGGAAAGGCTTCAAATCGGATAAGAGGCCGGCAGACCGATTTTCATTATATGGATGTTCCACGTGCACGTCCGACCCTTAGCTGAGACCCTTAGCTGAAATACAATATCCTGCCTACCCTTGCAGGTGCCATAAAAGCTTTCAGCTCTTGTTGAACTATATTTTGCGGCAGAGAAGTAGCTCGCCCGGATTGTTCAAAACTAGAAATTCTCGACGTAAAATTTTGTTACAAAGACAAAGAGAGATTCAGTACAGGGAAATGAGTACGTACTGGATCTGTAACTGGGATAGGCCGATTATCGACCATAAAACGATTGTGAACGAAAAGTGAGCGTTAACGAAACCAATAAATGATGAAAGAGGAGATAGGATACACTTTGAAGTGTAGATCTGTAGAGCGGGAATGGATGGAATTACCACTGAAGTGTGATTAATAACTATCTTGAGTATGACGTGTCCTTTAATTAAGCACTGTAGGCTATGCTGATACGCTGAACTACGGGGAAGGTCGCAGGAAGTGTGATAGGAAGGACATCATTTTAATGCATTCCATCGCGGGCAACCTAGATTAAACCCGAACGTGAAAGAAACGTATATATCTTTTAATAAGTTCACGGGCTCCATCGGAAATGGGATCTTCTACAGGTTTGTTATATATTTTTGGCTGACAGATGAGCTTACCTATCTTTCACAGGAGGCAAGAGGCGGTACGCAAGATGAAGAATGGAAGAAGGATTCATAATTTTATGCTCAGTTTCATGGGTTTGATTACAAATATTGGTCTCGTTCATGGCATTACCTTTTAATTTCCTATAGCCTACGAAGAACAGTAAAGAGACGATTCGAGACGAGAGGAAGTTGACGGTTAAGTAGATACACCCTGAGATGCTTGCTGGTTCAGATTTAACTGATACAAGATAACTGAGAGCTAGTCAACAATTCTCAACCTCTTCTGATTTTGAATTTTGGGATCCCAAAACGTAAGTGGAAGGATACCTACGACATCGCAAAAGTTGTCCGTCTGTTCGTCTGTCTGTCTGTCCGGAGCACGAAAACTCTCGAAGGGAATGGGATAATTTAATGAAGCTTCTTGGGAGGATCCTTCGGGGCAAGGAAAAGGTCGAGTATTTGGATTAAACCTGGTGTGAGGATTCTTTGGGTCAAGGGACAGGTCGAGTTCGTAGATGGGTTCTGTATTATAGGGGTTAATACACATGCTGAATCCATATCTGAACTTGGTTTTCTCAGATGATTTGCTTTTGGCCTGAATCTGTTTCTAAATTTTAATAGTAAAAATATTCCAGGAGTCTGGCTAAGACTGGATCTGGCGGCAAAGACAAAACCTAATTGTCTATATCGAATATTAAATTTTTGGGATCCCATCGAAACCTTTGGTCTTGTTCCATTACTGTTCAATTTCTATTATCCTTTAATAATGTGTTTAATGGATACAGCCAACACTAGGAAAACACCACACTGTAAGAAGACACCAAGCAAAAGGAAACGGAACTTCTACTTCGTGGTCAACCTGCCATTTTCTGCCCCTTTCCCCGCGAATAAGCTCGAGAAATAAAAAAAAGACACGCAAGAACATGCTCAACACGGAAAGAACATGAGTCCTACTCCTTTTTTCACACCAACAAGGTCGATAACCAGAAGAAGGGACAGGGTGTTAAATTGAGAGGTTAAACTATAAATTTGTAAGATGCCGAACCACAGAATATGATATTTATCTGTAAAGTTGTTAGCTGCCGACCCGTGAAGGTTTCTCTGGTTCTGGTATGCCGTGCCTTTCTTAGTATCTGCTCCTTTTTTTAGTACTCGAGTTGTGACGATGACGATCATAGAAGAACGGGTAAATTAGTAAATTAGTTGCCGACCCCTGTCGGGACACTATATTGTATACTGAAAATTCCGGAGCCTAAAAGAAGGCACGTTGTAGAATCTCCTTTTCAACGCAAAGAAGCTCGAGTACTAAAATGAGCCGCGCCAGAAAACGGGTCCTAAAAAGGCACGTTGGAGAATTACCTTGTTTTATCCCAAAGAAGCTCGAGTACTAAAAAGAGGCACGCCAGAAAATGGGTCCAAGGCATGTTATAGAACCCCTATTTTATTCTTTCAAGCTTCTTTTAGAAGCTCTTTTATCACCTATGATAAGCCAAGCAGAAAACGGGCCCTGCGACTTTCTATATGCGAATCAAGCTGGAAAACGAAGAGAAGGCACAGTGAAGAGCAAGAAACGTCACGCAAAGAACGTTGTTGATTGGTTTACAAAGGAGGGATGCGTGACGTTTCTTGTTCTTTCCGAGGGTTAACTGGTGAGTTTCGGACGGGGCTATGTCAATGGTGAAGGGTGAAAAATGTGTTAGTTGCCGACCCCTGATAGGACAGCATAATGTTTACCGACACCTCCGGAGCCTAAAAGAAGGCACGTTATAGAATCCCCTTTATTATGGGATTCTAGCTCAAGTACTAAGAAGAAGCACGCCAGAAAACGGATACTAGATACTGTAAGTAGAATAGTTGCCGACCCCTGCCTAGTTGTGTAGCCTACCGATGCCTCTAGAGCCTAAAAGTGATAAACTAAAGAGGGGCACGCAAAAAAATGGGTCCTAAAACGGCAAGTTATGGAATTCCCGTTTTTAACGCCAAGACATCCGAGAACTAAAAAGATACACTCCAAAAAACGTGTCCTAATAAGGCACGTTACGGAATTCCTCTTTTCTAACGCAAAGATGTGCGCGTACTAAAAGAAGCACGCGAAAACACGGGTCCTAAAAGGTCACGTTACGGATTCCCTTTTTCACGCAAAGACGCTCGAGTACTAAAAAGAAGCACGCCAAAAAACTGATCCTAAAAAGGCACTTAATAGAATCACCGTAACCCAAAGAAGTCGAGTACTAAATAAAGGCACGCAGAAAAGGGTCCTAAAAAGGCACGCCGAAAAAGGGACCTAAAAAGGCACGCCAAAAAAGGGTCTTAAAAAGGCACGGCAGAAAAGGGTCCTAAAAAGGCACCTTATAGAGTCACTTAACCCAAAGAAGTCAAGTACTAAAAAAAGGCACGCCAGAAAAGGGTCCTAAAATGCAATGCCACGCCAGAAAAGGGATCTAAAAAGGCTGGCCAGAAAAGGGTCATAAAAAGGCACTTAATAGAATCACCTAAAGCATTGTCCTAATAGGTGTAATAAGGTGAATAGCGCTATACGCGATGTTTACGTCTTAACACACACGCCTGTTCAAATACAACCCAAGAGGTTCTTATCAATGCGGCTTCCGGTGTTGCAAAGGTAATACAATTTTTCGAGCTCTAAAAATATCCGAAAAGGTTCTTCGTACTACTTGAAGTACACGAGTACAATATAACGCAAACTATACTGTAAAAAAGCTATTAAAATAACGGATGGACAGCATTGAACCTCGAACTGACGAAAAGCCCTCGTAATAGAACAAAAACGTGCTTCGTTAAGAAAAGTTGTTTCTTTAGCTTCCAACAAAGTAGAACTGTTGTGCTTTCTTTGGCAACCCTGACGCCGCTGCACCTCTCCTCGGCCCGCTGGCGGAACCAACCGAGCGATCTGATTCGCCCTGCATAAGCCAGAATAGAACGCTAGTCTATTCTCCTTATTCACCTTATTACAGCGCGCTCCGAGGAAAAGAGGAATTTGTAATAAGTCTTATACGCGGTAATACACCTTATTATACCTTATTAGGACAATGCTTAACCCAAAGAAGTTGAGTGCTAAAAAAAGGCGGTCCTAAAAAGGCACGCCAGAAAAGGGACCTAAAAAGGCACGCCAGAAAAGGGACCTAAAAAGGCACGCTAGAAAAGGGTCCTAAAAAGGCACGTTAAAGAATCACCTTTTATAACCCAAAGAAGTCGAGTACTGATAAAAAAGGCACGCCAGAAATGGGTCCTGAAAATGCACGTTATAGAATCACCTTTTTTAACCCAAAGAAGTCGAGTAGTCTACTAGAAAAATGCACGCCAGAAAATGGTCCTAAAAACGCACGCCAGAAAAGGGTCCTAAACGAGCACTAAAAAAAGGCTCGCCAGAAAAATCCATTTTTATGCAAAGAAGCTCGAGTACTAAAAAGAGGCACGCCAGAAAAAGAGGCCTACTAGAAAAAGGCACGCCAGAAAAGGGTCCTAATAAGGCACGCCAGAAAGGGTCCTAAAAAGGCACGTTATAGAATCACCTATTTTAACCCAAAGAAGTCGAGCACAAAAAAGGCACGCCAAAAAAATTTTTATGCAAAGAAGCTGGAGTACTAAAAAGAGGCACGCCAGAAAACGGGTCCTAAGAAAAGGCACAGACGGTGCATGCCTCCTGGTGCAGGCATGCCTTCTTTTAGTATGCCGTGCCTCTTTTTAGTACGTGTCTCTTTTTAGTAGCATGCCTCCTGCACCATGCCGTGCCGTGCCGTGCCTCTTTATAGTCGATCCCGGCGTTGTTCAGTTAAGGAGAATAGAATTCACTGGTCGAGTTTTGATAGGCTCCTGTTTCTTTAACTTGTCCAGTTTTTCCGAAAATACATAGGAATTGTAACAGGGTTAAAACGGATAGATAGCTGAAAACAACTGTGGAAATGGAAAACTGTGTCTCAGAGAAGACGCCCATAAGCTAGGGAGGAAATTGTCCATAGCAAGGGCTCGGCAGGCCCAGGCATTGTCGGAATTTCCGACATCGGTTACCCTTTAGCCTAAGTAATCGGACTATGAAGGATGAGATCTTAGCGTAATACGCAGATAGATCGCTGTTGATTTATAAAATTTGTGTGTCAAAAATGGCTCGTTAGCTGACGTGAAATTCCGGGAGTAATTGTGAACGAGACGAATGCGCCAGGTGGGGACTCTGTAGACGTTCGAGTGGCAGCGAGGAGTTGGGTACTCCCGCTAAGGCCTCTGAGGTTCCGATGTTTAGTGTCGGCACGGAACACATGCTGTGCCTATAGCGGTAGCGCCTCGACATCATGGAATCGACCAATGTAAGACCTAGATTTAGGCTGTGGTGCCACCTATGCTAGATAATGAGTTGAAACCGTCACAAATTACCAAGGGACTTTTGCTGATAGAACAAATCTATCCACGATCAGGCAAGCCATTTGGCCATAATGCAAGTAATTATCGCCTAATGCACGGAATTTGATACCTAGCTGATATTTGCTAGAGAATTGAATGTAGGTAAATGGCCGTTGTAATCTTTCGTTGCGTACAGTGTCCCGCAAACGTTGAAGCGAATTTGAGATTGGTCGCCAGCGAATGAAGGAAATCTATTCCATCCGTAGACCTCGCGCAAATTCAGTGACCAGGGAAGCAAAAATTATGCGATTTACACCGGATTACGGCAGGGATACGCGGGTCCTGCCGCATCCCAGGAGAGTAAAATCACCAAAACAAGAAATATAGGGCGTTAATACGGAATGCCCCAGCTCCTAGGACTGTATACCAATACGGAGTTAGCTAGATTGGAATGATTTTACTATTAATCAGTATCATTCTACGATTTTTTGTGCTTCAGAATGGCCCTGATATTCCCTTTACCTGTCTGTAAGAACAACCTGACCTACCCCCACACGATGAGACAAATTAAAAATAGAATTAACTTACCTTGATCATGATCAAACTTCAATAATTTTTTTTTATTATTATTTTTTTTTATGTTATCGAATCTGTTGAAACCTCTGAAATATCCTAAAAGTAATGACATGCGCTGATAAGCCTGGAGTGAGCTCGGTCACTATCGGCCTCCCTGTAAATTACTATCGGAATTAAGATTCCTCTGTTTCGTTTTCTTTTTTACGCAGAGGTACCATTTATATAAACATTAGTAAGCAGGTTGGAATTGATTAAAATCCAACGATCCGAAACCCAATTTGTACAAGTAAGCAGATTTTGACAAGTATCAACTAGTTCCTGAAATGAAAAAATAAGCCCAGTCTATAAACCCACCCAAAGGATAATGTGCAAGTCAGCAGGTGCGCATTTGTTCAGGGGTTTAGGAATCACAACAAAGAGGGGCGAGATGCCCAATACGAAAGGTACAGCAAACAATCCTGAAACTTAGGTAAGTCCAAACCTTACTAGTAAATTAACCAGAAAAACAGACCGCATGCAAAAGACTGAGTGCTGTGACCACTAACAAAATGCATGACATTTATCATGCATGTACGAGGTCGAGAAATCCCTCTTACTATAATGAACTAACATATCACGGCAATTTAGCAAAAGCTAAGTTAGCAAGCTCTTTAATAGCTTCATCGTAGAACTGCAAACTAGCGTTCGTTAATGCACGAGACATTGCAACCACGCTTGATTCTCTCTTTGCTTTCTATTGTTTAGCTATGCTCGCTTACAGTAATGTTGCTTGGCAATAACGACGACACAATAGAATTGGGAAGTCGATTAATCACCAGTGGCTCAACATAACCACTGGCCGAGCGACGTTTGTCTGCAAAGATATTCGACCCAAATGTAAACTCAAAAATTATTGCCGGGAAGCCAATTTGGCACGTTGGACCATTTAAAGGTCACAGTAATGATATCTTAGAAATTCAGCGAGTCTCAGATTCTCACCTTACCAGCTCTTCGAAAGATTTATGAGATGTACATAGTTAAGTTTATTGAGTGTCCTATTACATAAACATGAATTAAGGACGATTCGTAGTGCTCGTAACCATGAAATAAAAAGAAAGTCTACCAATGAAAGAAATCTGATATTACGCAATTACTCTTATAGGTTGAGATTACCTGCCGAGAGATGACCTGCAACCCCCCAGATCGGCACTCTTCACCATTGACTCTCCACCCCCACTAACACACGACGCAACGGAACCAAAGTTACCCTATTGTGGAAGAGAGGACCAACAACTGCAACGACCCCTTACTGAGAAGTAAGGGTACAATACCCTTAACACCCACCTACAGATCCCTCAGGAGAGAAAGGTCAGAACCATCAACGGAAGTGTCCTCTATGCCGCCCATTGGCGCATGATACCGTGAATAGTGTGGGGGGAGGGACCGATGGGAAAGTGTGGACGACGGGAGATGCAGGGAATTAGTTAAAATCGCGAAATAGCCCCACAGGACAGCATCAGATTCCTTTTGGTTGTTTAACTACGTCTAGTTTTGATTTGTGCGATGGTACATAGCAAAGCCAAAAGTAAATGGCTAGATTCACCCGACACCCTAGGATCGGACTTCTCATCCGAGTAGTCATTCAGCTCTCGAACTGGTTACACCTCGAGCGCCCGTGTCTGTGAGATTGGAAAAACGATATTTCACTTGTGATAAGATTGGACCTGATTTTGGATTATGAACTTGTTTGTGGATTGGTCATGACGCGCAGATAAGTAATTGATCGAGTAGAATGCCTGACAGTATCTCTGAACTGTTGTGCTTCATTAGCAATAAGATTGACAATTCGCCGAAAGACATTATACTGAAAATTTGCCATGAGTTTTACTCGTTGGATGAGATTCTTGCGGCAAAACACATCCTTGCCTCGATAATTACTGTTGAGGAGAGAAATGCGTGCTCTGACAGGCTTTCTACTACCCGTAGGAGTGCGAATTTGGCACTTGAGGACATTTATTTTATTCTGCAGTCGATAGACAGAACCGATCTGAAGTTCCTAGCAATGGATTTGTCAAGGATACCTCCGATGAATCTCCAGCATTTTGACCTTGTGACGGTACTGAAATCGTACGAGATTTTACAGTCACAAATGGAAGAAATCAAGTCACAAATCGATAACTTGCGTTCAACGACGGTACCGCGCCAGGAAATCAACAGCATAATTAAGTCTTTTGTTGACGGTAATCTCGATAGCGCTCGCGTGTTTACGCAGCCTACTATCATTTCTGATAGACTTGCGAGCCGAGCGGTCTCTAATGCTACACTATTCTATGATGTTGATGCTGTAGCCGACGGTTCTGACCTAGAGTGTTCTGTTACTCATGGCCATGTACAATCTGGTTCGGAAGTTGGAAATGCCAACAGTAACGGGCAGACTCGCCTAACTGAGGCCTCTGCCCAACCTAGTGGGAGCATGCGTGTTCCACCAGGCTCCTTTGCGGAAATTGCTCGCCTTCCACCAAGACCGCAGCCACCTGGTGGGGGAGGCGCAAGTGGCTCTGGTGCAGTAAGACCAAGCTTTAGACGTAGCGGGCCACGTAACGCTGTAGTGGGTTCATCAGCTAATGGGGCTCTGACCGGGATTAAGTCCGCCCTTGATAGCAAAACATCTGCATTGTTTGTTGCTAGGTTGGATTCGGAAACTGAGCCCGTTGCACCTGCCAAATCAGTAGCGATGAAACTGAAATGTGACGCCAGGAAATTAAAGTGCGAGAAAATTAAGGGAAGTCTGTGAACAGTGGATCTTTTAAGATCGTTATCCCGGCAGTATACCGTGATATTGCAATGAAGGCCAGCTTCTGGCCTACTGGTGTTATTGTTCGGCGCTTCTTCGAAAACAGAAGCCCTCAGCAGGGCTCAGAAGTGGTCAATCATGGTTCTTAAGTGTATAACATATAATTGCCGATCCCTGAAGTCGAATCTACATGTTATAAGGTCGCTGCTTACACGCTGCGATGTGCTATTCCTGCAGGAAATCTGGCTGTTTGAACACGATCTTGTTGTCCTCCAATCTATTCATTCGGAGTTTAATGGAGCTGGGGCCTCACCGGTGAAAGATAGTGAATTAATAGTTGGTCGTCCGTTTGGAGGTATTGCGGTACTATGGAAAAAGAGCCTTGGTGTTAATGCCAAGTTCGTGGACCTGAAAGATGACCGGATGATCGGATGGGCTATCAGTGCCGGTAATAGTTCTTATATTTTCATTAACGTTTATCTGCCTTCTTATAGTTCAGAGCACGAACCGGAGTTCATTGAGTGCCTTAACCGGCTGAAAGTTTACCTCGAGTGCCTTGAATATACTGATGTACTTATACTGGGTGATTGGAATGCTAACTCTATGGTTGGATCTTTGTCTAGTTATTACAATGACCTAACATAGTTTGCGGCTTCATACAGTCTGACTATTTCGGATGTTGTGCTTCTGCCAAATAATTCGTATATTTATGTTAGCGAGTCTCACTGTGGGTCGACGTCATGGCTAGACCACATATTAACGTCATCTGCTTGCCATTCTCTGATTGAAAATATGAGTATACTTTATGAGTTTGGTCCAGACCATTTACCTTTAGTGTTCATTTTAAAACTGGAAGTCGCGAATTATTTCCCTTAATGCAATATTATCCAGACAGATAGCCTTGATTGGGACTCTGCTTCCCAAGAAAACCTGCTTAATTATTTGCTGTCCACAAAAACGGCTTTTGCACAAGTTGATCGTACTAGTCATGCTTTTGTCTGTGAGTCTTCATGTTGCAAGGATGAAGAGCACAGACATAGTATCGCTGGATTGTACCTTACGTTTATTAATGCAATTATGTTAGCGGCTCGTTTGGCAATCCCGACTAAGCAAGCTTCTCGTGCTCGGAAGGGTTTTGCTTCTATTCCTGGGTGGAATGCGCATTTACGCGGGATTTACATGTCGTCTAGAATTGCATTCTTAACGTGGGTGCAGGCTTGTCGTCCTTTATTCGGACCAATTTATGAGGTAATGAAAACTGCGAGAGTGAATTTCAAGACACGTCTGAAGCATTGTAGAAAAAACGAGAGATATTTAAGAGCAGAGAGACTTGCTGAGTCGTTTTTGTCCGCTAGAGATTTTTGGGGACAGGTCCGTCGTAATTTTTGCCCTAAGCAAGGTGTGGTTGGGACATTGGATAGTGTTGCTGGTGATTGGAATATAGCAGAACTGTGGAAGTGCAAATATTCATCATTATTTAGTTCTGTAGATAGTGACTGTTCGTGGGTGGAAGGTCTCAGTTCAATGGAACCGATTGATAAGATAACCCCTGATCTACTTGAGGTTTTGTTAAAGGATCTTAATGTAAATAAAGCTGGTGGTGCGGAAGGTATTTCGGCAAGACATTTGAAATTTGCTGCAAATGAAAAGTACTGTCTGTTGGCAACGTTTTTCAATCTTTTTATTACGCACGGTTTTGTGCCTTCATCGATCATGGATGTTAGTATTGTGCCAATCCCGAAAGGTCGTGGTTGCGATACTTCAAAATCTGATAACTATAGACCAATCGCTTTGGCTACAGTTACTTCTAAATTGCTTGAAAAATGTGTGCTTATGAAATTGTCTGGTTGTTTGCGGACAAGTGATTTTCAGTTTGGGTTTAAGTCTTCACATGGAGTAGTCTTTGCTATTTTTTTGTTTAAGTTCGTGATTGAATACTTCTGGTTTTACTCAACACCTGTATTTGCGTGCTTCGTCGATTCGACTAAGGCTTTTGACAGAGTCAACCATGGTAAAATTTTAAAAATTTTGCAGGATAGAAAGGTTCCGGTGCAATTTCTTCGCCTTTTGGCTTTTTGGTTCCGGAATCACCGGTTTTGTGTAAAATGGGGTTGTGAAACAAGTAGTTCATTCGGGTTGATTAATGGTTTGCGGCAAGGAGGAGTGCTATCGCCATTGCTTTATGCTGTTTATGTTGATTTACTTTCTCAAAGACTGAAGGATTCAAATACAGGTTGTTTTGTTGGTGGAGTTTGCTTTAACCATTTTCTTTTCGCTGACGATCTTGTTGTTCTTTCCCCTACGGCGTTTGGTCTTAATAAGCTTCTGAGGGTGTGTGATACGTTTGCAGAGGAGCATAACATTCTATTTAATCCTAAGAAAACTGTGGCTATGGCTTTCCTACCTATTGGTTGTTCTGTACCTAGGATTCCCATTGTGTTGTCGGGCCGAAATGTTTGCTACGTTACTGAATGTAGATATTTAGGTTTCTTCGTCAATGAGAATTTGAAGGATGATACTCACCTCCGTGACCTTGCGCACAGTGTTTGTAAGAGAGGGAACGTTTTAATCTGGAAATTTGGTTTTGTAAACAGTGCAATTAAGATTAGGCTGTTTAAGACGTATTGCTATCAGTTTTTTGCGCTAGCTTTATGTTATCGTTGTACTAACAGGTCGTACTGTAATCTGGAGGCTTGTTACAAAAGAATGTTTAGGCGTCTGATTCGTCTGCCGGCTCGAGAGAGCATAAGTCAGGCATTTGTCCAGAACAATTGCTGCAGTTTTGCTGAACTTGCTCGTAAAGCCCGGTCATCTTTGGTTGTAAGGTTATGGCGGTCGGAGAACTGTCTGATCATCCTGGCAGCAAACCCCATTTTCTACAACCTACCAGTCTGGAGGCATCTGCTGGAGATACATTGATGTTGTACCATAGTGTTGTTGTTTTTTGTTTGTTGTTTGTATGTTAGTTTATGGCGAAAGCTGAATTAAAAAGTTAATAATAATAAAAATAATAAATACCAAATGTATCTGGACCCATTGTGGTAATGTTTAACTCGTGTTCGTTGTAATCTATAGTACCAGTTTTGTATTAACCGTAGGTGTTGTTTAGCCCGGAGGGCTAAAGCTGGTAAGGTTGGGCGACTGTAATGAGAGGAACCCCTGCGCCCCCTCACCCGGAAATGATGCCCAAACCAGCGAAAGTCCCCTGAATCATCGTTTCATTCAAGGGACTCTCGCAAAGTTCTTATTTGTCGCAGAAGCCTCCATTCCCTATACTTAGTTTCCTTTGCCAAGTGTTGCCAGTATTTCATGCTCCAAGGAGCTCTAAGGAAAGCGGAAGTGTTTCAAGGAAATACAACAATATAAGGGCAAAGATATATGTAGAAAGGGAGTCAGTCGATCTTAAGCCAGTCTTAAGGTAACAGTGTTATAGTGAAACTACAAGTGCACGCTCTCCATGTATTGAGTAAGTCGTAACGTTTATTAAACCTATACTCGCACTCTAGTTTGTTTGACTCTATCACGCCCTAGGAGATAGACCCCACGAGCCTCCTCCACGCTACCGATTATACAGTACAGGACCAGAGGTCCGAAGGTCCAATCTCTCTTTCACCCCCCGTATTACAGTGGTGGCTTAGCGGCGGTCTAGGGTAACAATGAGTCAAGCAAACTAAGGTGAGTTAGACCATGGCTAAATAGTGTTACGTATATAATGATAGAGAAACATGGGAAAAAGGTAAAGAAAAAGAAAAAACGTAAGAAAAAGGGGAACACAACGTGACTGACATGGCTATAAGTAAACAAAGGGAAGGAAATCCCGAATCTAATACCCCCCCCCTCCCTCCGAACACCCCCTCCCCCTTTTTCTTTTTCAACCTCTCTCTCAGCCCTCTCTTTTGCATTAATAGCCTCTGTGAGGGCTAACCGCTGTTCCACAACCAGGTCACTCAGCGCACGGCTCATACCCACCACAACCTCAAATTCCTCAGCGCTAAACACTAGCGGACTCACGATAAGATTTAATGCCATTTCTCGCTAAGATCTTAACCACCACACTGATTCTAACAAACTAAAAAGATCCACACCACAAATATAATGCCCATCGATGTCGGACGGTAGTAAAGAACATCGCGATCTGAAAAGTCAGCATTTCCCACGAGAAAAAGCGCAGAGAACACAACACCTCAGAACAGCCACCAATCCTGAGACCCGTAACCATGCAATAAAAAGAAAGCCTACCAATGAAAGAAATCTGATACTACGTAATTACTTTTATAGGTCAAGATTACCTGCCGAGAGATGACCTGCAACCCCCCAGATCGGCACTCTTCACCATCGACTCTCCACCCCCACTAACACACGACGCCACGGAACCAAAATTACCCTATTGTGGAAGAGAGGACCAACAACTGCAACGACCCCTCACTGAGAAGTAAGGGTACAATACCCTTAACACTCAACAACAGATCCCTCAGGAGAGAAAGGTCAGAACCATCAACGGCAGTGTCCTCTATGCCGCCCATTGGCGCATGATACCGTGAATAGTGTGGGGGGAGGGACCGATGGGAAAGTGCGGACGATGGGAGATGCAGGGAATCAGTTAAAATCGCGAAATAGCCCCACAGGATAGCATCAGATTCCTTTTGGTTGTTAAACTACGTCTAATTTTGATTTGTGCGATGGTACATAGCAAAGCCAAAAGTAAATGGCTAGATTCATCCCACACCCTAGGATCGGACTTCTCATCCGACGGTGAAAGGGGAGTAGGTGAAGACCGATATTTATCTGACAGTGAGACTCAAAACAAACAAAAATTATATTTCAGTGTATTAACCAGGTAGCACCCATGTAACGATAGCGAGAGGGCACCCTGAGAGCCCCGCTAGCACCAGTGACTCGTGCCTAGTGCATGAACGGCAAACTCCGAGCACTCCCTGAGAGGACTTGGGCACAAGTTTTGCCAGTGTTGTATATACCATATTTTTTTTCTATTATAATTTTTATATGTCTTTATTATTAAGGGGCACCCTTCCAGGGGATCCCGACTTATACACCAAATGTATCTGGACCCGTTGCAGTAATGTTTAACTCATGTTCGTTGTAATCTACAGCTCCAGTTTTGTATTAACCGTAGATGTTGTTTAGCCCTTGAGGGCTAAAGCTGGTAAGGCTGGGCGACTGTAATGAGAGGAACCCCTGCGCCCCCTCACCCGGAAATGATGCCCAAACCCGCGAAAGTCCCCTTAATCATCGTTTGATTCAAGGGACTCGCGCAAAGTTCTTATTTGTCTCAGAAGCCTCCATTCCCTATACTTCGTTTTCCCTGGCCAAGTACCTCGAGCACTTCATGATATGTGAGCTCTCAGAAAACAGAAACACTTCAAGAAAAACAGGTATAAAAAAGACCAATATATATTAGTAAAGAAGTCAGTCGATCTTAAGCCAGTCTTAAGGTTACAGTGTTATAGTGAAACTACAAGTGCACGCTCTCCATGTATTAAGTAAGTCGTAATGTTTATTAAACCTATACTCGCACTCTAGTTTGTTTGACTATATCACGCCCCAGGAGATAGACCCCACGAGCCTCCCCCACGCTACCGATTATACAGTACAGGACCAGAGGACCAAAGGTACATCTCCTTTACCGTATTACATCAGTCTGAACAGACAGACAGACAGTCAGTCAGTCAAGACAGACAGACAGTCAGTCAAGACAACAGACAATATTACAAACAGACAGACAGTCAGTCAGTCAAGACAGAGAGACCGTCTGACAAACAGACAGTCAGTCAAGACAGTAAGACAGACAGACAGTCAGTCAATACAGACAGACAGAAATTCAGTCGAGACAGACACACAGACAGTCAGTCAAGACAGACAGACAGTAAGTCAGTCGACACAGACAGACAGACAGTCAGTCAAGACAGACAGATAGACAGACAGTCAGTCATGACAGACAGACAGACAGTCAGTCAAGACAGACAGACAGACAGTCAGTCAAGACAGACAGACAGTCAGTCAAAACAGACAGACAGACAATCAGTCAAGACAGACAGACAGACAGTCAGTCAAGACAGACAGTCAGTCAGTCAGTCAAGACAGACAGACAGACAGTCAGTCAAGAAAGACAGACAGACAGTCAGTCCAGAGAGACAGACATACAGACAGTCAGTCAGGACAGACAGACAGACAGTCAGTCAAGACAGAGAGACAGTCTGACAAACAGACAGTCAGTCAAGAGACAGACAGACAGTCAGTCAAGACAGACAGACAGACATTCAGTCAAGAAAGACAGACAGACAGTCAGTCAAGAAAGACAGACAGACAGTCAGTCAAAACAGACAGACAGTCAGTCAAGACAGACCAGACAGTCAGTCAGTCAAAACAAACAGACAGTCAGTCAGTCAAGACAGGAAGACAGTCAGTCAGTCAAGACAGACAGAAAGACAGTCAGTGATCCAAGACAAACAGACAGTCAGTAAAGTAAGTCAAACAGACATTCAGTCAAGACAAACAGACAGACAGACAGACAGTCAGTCAGTCAGTCAGTCAAGACAGACAGACAGACAGACAGACAGACAGTCAGTCAGTCAAGACAGACAGACATACAGACAGACAGTCAGTTAAGAAAGACAGACAGACAGACAGATAGACAGTCAGTCAAGACAGACAGGCAGACAGACAGTCAGTCAATCAAGACAGACAGACAGACAGTCAGTCAAGACAGTGACACAGACAGACTGACGGACAGACCGACGGACAGACAGACAGACCGACGGACAGACAGACAGACAGACAGACAGTCAGTCAAGACAGTCAGACAGACAGACAGTCAGTCAAGACAGACAGTCAGTCAAGACACAGTCAGTAAAGACAGACAGACAGTCAGTCAGTCAAAACAAACAGACAGTCATACAGTCAAGACAGGAAGACAGTCAGTCAGTCAAGACAGACAGAAAGACAGTCAGTCATCCAAGACAAACAGACAGTCAGTCAAGTAAGACAGACAGACATTCAGTCAAGACAAACAGACAGTCAGTCAGTCAGTCAGTCAAGACAGACAGACAGACACACAGACAGTCAGTCAAGACAGACAGACAGAAAGTCAATCAGTCAAGACAGACAGACATACAGACAGACAGTCAGTTAAGAAAGACAGACAGACAGACAGATAGACAGTCAGTAAAGACAGACAGACAGTCAGTCAGTCAGTCAATCAATACAGACAGACAGACAGTCAGTCAAGACAGACAGACAGTCAGTTACATCAAAATCAAAATATCAGTTAATACTGACAGACAGTCAGTCAGTCAGAACAGACAGACAGACAGTCAGTCAAGACAGTCAGACAGACAGACAGTCAGTCAAGACAGACAGTTAGTCAAGACACAGTCAGTAAAGACAGACAGACAGTAAAGACAGACAGACAGTCAGTCAGTCAAAACAAACAGACAGTCAGTCAATCAAGACAGGAAGACAGTCAGTCAGTCAAGACAGACAGAAAGACAGTCAGTCATCCAAGACAAACAGACATTCAGTCAAGACAAACAGACAGACAGACAGACCGTCATTCAGTCAGTCAGTCAAGACAGACAGACAGACAGACAGACAGACACAGAGACAGTCAGTCAAGACAGACAGACAGAAAGTCAATCAGTCAAGACAGACAGACATACAGACAGACAGTCAGTTAAGAAAGACAGACAGACAGACAGATAGACAGTCAGTAAAGACAGACAGACAGTCAGTCAGTCAGTCAATCAATACAGACAGACAGACAGTCAGTCAAGACAGACAGACAGTCAGTTACATCAAAATGAAAATATCAGTTAAGACTGACAGACAGTCAGTCAGTCAGAACAGACAGACAGACAGTCAGTCAAAACAGACAGACAGTCAGTCAAGACAGACAGACAGTCAGTCAAGACAACAGACAGTCTTACAAACAGACAGACAGACAGTCAGTCAAGACAGACAGACAGTCTGACAAACAGACAGTCAGTCAAGACAGTCAGACAGACAGACAGTCAGTCAAGACAGACAGACAGAAATTCAGTCGAGACAGACAGACAGACAGTCAGTCAAGACAGACAGACAGAAAGTCAGTTGAGACAGACAGACAGACAGTCAGTCAAGACAGACAGATAGACAGACAGTCAGTCAAGACAGACAGACAAACAGTCAGTCAAGACAGACAGACAGACAGTCAGTCAAGACAGACCTACAGTCAGTCAAAACAGACAGACAGACAATCAGTCAAGACAGACGGACAGACAGTCAGTCAAGACAGACAGTCAGTCAGTCAAAACAAACAGACAGTCAGTCAGTCAAGACAGACAAACAGACAGACAGTCAGTCAGTCAAAACAAAGAGACAGTCAGTCAAGAGAGACAGACAGACAGTCAGTCAAGACAGTCAGACAGACAGACAGTCAGTCAAGACAGACAGACAGACAGTCAGTCAAGACACAGTCAGTAAAGACAGACAGACAGTCAGTCAGTCAAAACAAACAGAAAGTCAGTCAGTCAAGACAGGAAGACAGTCAGTCAGTCAAGACAGTCCAAGACAAACAGACAGTCAGTCAAGTAAGACAGACAGACATTCAGTCAAGACAAACAGACAGACGGACAGACAGTCAGTCAGTCAGTCAGTCAAGACAGACAGACAGACAGACAGACAGACAGTCAGTCAAGACAGACAGACCGAAAGTCAATCAGTCAAGACAGACAGACATACAGACAGACAATCAGTTAAGAAAGACAGACAGACATACATACAGACAGCCAGTCAAGACCGACAGACAGTCAGTCAAGACAGACAGACAGTCAGTTACATCAAAATCAAAATATCAGTTAAGATTGACAGACAGTCAGTCAGTCAGAACAGACAGACAGACAGTCAGTCAAGACAGACAGACAGTCAGTCAAGACAACAGACAGTCTTACAAACAGACAGACAGACAGTCAGTCGAGACAGACAGACAGACAGTCAGTCAAGAAAGACAGACAAGACCGTCATTCAGTCAGTCAGTCAAGACAGACAGACAGACAGACACACAGACAGTCAGTCAAGACAGACAGACAGAAAGTCAATCAGTCAAGACAGACAGACATACAGACAGACAGTCAGTTAAGAAAGACAGACAGACAGACAGATAGACAGTCAGTAAAGACAGACAGACAGTCAGTCAGTCAGTCACTCAATACAGACAGACAGACAGTCAGTCAAGACAGACAGACAGTCAGTCAAGACAGACAGACAGTCAGTTACATCAAAATCAAAATATCAGTTAAGACTGACAGACAGTCAGTCAGTCAGAACAGACAGACAGACAGTCAGTCAAGACAGACAGACAGTCAGTCAAGACAGACAGACAGTCAGTCAAGACAGACAGACAGTCAGTCAAGACAACAGACAGTCTTACAAACAGACAGACAGACAGTCAGTCAAGACAGACAGACAGTCTGACAAACAGACAGTCAGTCAAGACAGTCAGACAGACAGACAGTCAGTCAAGACAGACAGACAGAAATTCAGTCGAGACAGACAGACAGACAGAAAGTCAGTCGAGACAGACAGACAGACAGTCAGTCAAGACAGACAGATAGACAGACAGTCAGTCAAGACAGACAGACAAACAGTCAGTCAAGACAGACAGACAGACAGTCAGTCAAGACAGACCTACAGTCAGTCAAAACAGACAGACAGACAATCAGTCAAGACAGACAGTCAGTCAGTCAAAACAAACAGACAGTCAGTCAGTCAAGACAGACAAACAGACAGACAGTCAGTCAGTCAAAACAAAGAGAAAGTCAGTCAAGAGAGACAGACAGACAGTCAGTCAAGACAGTCAGACAGCCAACCTTTGTTTACCAACCTTTGTTTTCCCCCAAGGTTGGTTTTCCCGCAAGGTTGGTTTTCCCACAAGGTTTGTTTTCCCACTGTGTTGGTTTTCCCAAAAGGTTCGCTTTCCCACAAGGTTGGTTTTCCCACAAGATTGGTTTTCCCGCAGGGTTGCTTTCCCCATAAGGTTGGTTTTCCCACAAGGTTTGTTTTCTCACAAGGTTGATTTTCCCGAAAGGTTTGTTTCCCCACAAGGTTGGTTTTCCCACAAGGTTGGTTTTCCCGCAAGGTTTGTTTTCCAACAAGGTTAGTTTTCCCGCAAGGTTGGTTTTCCCACAAGGTTGGTTTTCCCGCAAGGTTTGTTTTCCCACAAGGTTAGTTTGCCCGCAAGGTTTGTTTCCCCACAAGGTTTGTTTTCTCACAAGGTTTGTTTCCCCACAAGGTTTGTTTTCTCACAAGGTTGGTTTTCCCACAAGGTTTGTTTTCCCACAAGGTTTGTTTTCCCATAAGGTTTGTTTTCCCACAAGGTTGGTTTTCCCGAAAGGTTTGTTTCCCCACAAGGTTGGTTTTCCCACAAGATTGGTTTTCCCGCAAGGTTTGTTTTTTCACAAGGTTAGTTTTCCCGTAAGGTTTGTTTCCCCACAAGGTTTGTTTTCCCACAAGGATTGTTTTTTCACAAGGTTTGTTTTCCCACTAGGTTTATTTTCCCACTGTGTTGGTTTTCCCAAAAGGTTCGCTTTCCCACAAGGTTGATTTTCCCACAAGGTTGGTTTTCCCGCAGGGTTGCTTTCCCCATAAGGTTGGTTTTCCCACAAGGTTTGTTTTCTCACAAGGTTTGTTTTCCCACTAGGTTGTTTTTCCCACGAGGTTGGTTTTCCCACAAGGTTTGTTTTCCCACAAGCTTTCTTTTCCCCCAAGGTTGGTTTTCCCGCAAGGTTGGTTTTCCCACAAGGTTTATTTTCCCACTGTGTTGGTTTTCCCAAAAGGTTCGCTTTCCCGCAAGGTTGGTTTTCCCACAAGGTTTGTTTCCCCACAAGGTTTGTTTTCCCATAAGGTTTGTTTTCCCACAAGGTTCGTTTTCCCACAAGGTTTGTTTTCCCACAAGGTTTGTTTTCCCATAAGGTTTGTTTTCCCACAAGGTTGGTTTTCCCGAAAGGTTTGTTTCCCCACAAGGTTGGTTTTCCCACAAGGTTGGTTTTCCCGCAAGGTTTGTTTTCCCACAAGGTTAGTTTTCCCGCAAGGTTTGTTTCCCCACAAGGTTTGTTTTCCCACAAGAAACCTTGGGGGAACTGTTGACTTCCAACTCAACCTTTGAGTAAAGATGTGCAATTTAAATTGTCTATGAGTAGTCAAGTATTAAATGAACAGTCTTATTATAACTGAAACAGTCTAGTTGTAACTAATCTTTGCGGAATATCACATAAAAAGAAAAATAATAATAATTTATCTTTAAACTCAACTGTTAGGTTGTTATTCTAACAACTCAACTGTTGAGTTCCAACTCAACCTTTGAGTAAAGATGTGCAATTTAAAGAGTTTAGGAGAAGTATTAAATCAACAGTCTAATTATAAATGAAACAGTCGAATTGTAACTAATCTTTGCGGAATATGACATAAAAAGAAAAATAATAATATTTTCTATTTTAACTCAACTGTTAGGTTGTTAGCCTAACAACTCAACTGTTGAGTTCCAGCTCAACCTTTGAATAAAGATGAGTATTTCACCTCCTTAATAACCAACTCTCCCCTATCTCCTTAAAGCACCCCAATCAGGCATAATTTGCGTGAACATTCGTGCGTAGCTGGGGGATGGACTAAAGAAAATCTTAAAATTTAACTTTTTAATATACAGAAAGTATGATTAGATAGAACGCGAAAAACTAGATCGAATGGTGTGTCTCTTGTGAAGTGTCTCTTGGGATACTTTTTAAAGCGTTGAAGTTGGAAAAAACACAGGTATTTCCTTAAAGCACTCCACACAGGAGTATCCTTAAAGCACGTCACAAAGGTATCTCCTTAAAGAACACAACTCCTCCTTATAGCACTTCACAGAGGTATCTCATTAAATACTCCACAAAGCTATCTCCTTAAACCACCCCAATCAGGCATCCTTTGCGTGAACATTCGTGCGTAGCTTGGGGATGAACTGAAGAAAACCTTAAACTTTACCTTTTTAAAATAAAGAAAGAATGATTAGATAAAGCGCAAAAAACTAGATCGAATGGTGTGTCTCTTGTGAAGATCCAAGACATTCTTGGATTATTTTTAAAGCGTTGAAGTTAAAAAAAACGCAGGTATTTCCTTAAAGAACTCGACACAGGAGAATCCTTAAAGCACCTCACAAAGGTATCTCTTTAAAGAACACAACTCCTCCTTAAAGCACTTCACACAGGTATCTCATTAAGTTCTGCTGCTGTTAAGTTCTGCTGCAATACACAACGTAGTGTGTGTATTGTGTAGCTTTTCCTTATCTTTCCTACTCCATTTTTTTTGTATTTATACATTATGATGGGTAATAAAATTATTAATTAATTAATTAAATGCTCCAAAGAGATATCTCCTTAAAGCACCCCAATCAGGCATCCTTTGCGTGAGTATTCTTGCGTAGCTGGGGGATGGACTGAAGAAAATCTTAAACTTTAACTTTTTAAAATAAAGAAAGTATGATTAGATAGAGCACGAAAATTTAGATCGAATGGTGTGTTTCTTATGAAGATCCAAGGCATTCTTGGATACTTTTTAAAGCGCTGAAGTTGGAAAAAACGAAGGTATTTCCTTAAAGCACCTCACACAGGAATCTCCTTAGAGAACACAGCTCCTCCTTCAAGCACTCCACGCAGTTATCTCCTTAAAGCACTCAACACAGGAATCTCCTTACAGCACTCCAAACAGGAATTTCCTGAAATTTCTCCACACAGGTATCTCCTTAAAGCACTCCACACTAGTTTCACCTTATAAAGCGTTGAAGTTGGAAAAAACGCAGGCGTTTCCTTAAAGCACTCCACACAGGTATCTCCTTAAGGCATTCCACACAGGTATCTCCTTAAAATACTACACACAGGCATCTCATTAAATGCTCTACAAAGCTGGCTCCTTAAAGAACTCCGATCAGGCATCCTTTAAGGAAATGCTGTATTAGGGGCTTTAAGGATACACCTGTGTTTAGTGCTTTAAGGAAGAGCTTTAAGGAAATACCTGCGAGGAGTGCTTTAAGGAAATGACTGCGTGGAGTGCTTTAAGGAGGACTTGAGTTCTTTAAGGAGATACCTGTGTGAGGATCTTTAGTCAATGATTAAATAATAATCTAATTATAACTGAAACAGTCGAGTTGTAACTGATCTTTGCGGAATATCACCTAAAAACAAAAATAATGATATTTTCTCTTTAAACTAAACTGTTAGATTGTTAGCTTAACAACTCAACTGTTGAGTTCCAACTCAACCTTAGAGTAAAGATGTGCGGTTTAAAGAGTTTAGGAGCTGTCAAGTATTAAATCAACAGTCTAATTATAACTGAAACAGTCGAGTTGTAACTAATTTTTGCGGAATATGACATAAAAAGAAAAATAAGAATATTTTCTTTTTAAACTCAACTGTTAGGTTGTTAGCCTAACAACTCAACTGTTGAGTTCTAACTCAACCTTTGAGTAAAGATTTGTATTTTATCTCCTTAATAACCAACTCTCCCCTATCTCCTTAAAGCACCCCAATCAGGCATCCTTTGCGTGAACAATCGTGCGTAGCTGGGCGATGGACTGAAGAAAATCTTAAAATATAACTTTTTAAATAAAGAAATTATGATTAGATAGAGTGCGAAAAACTAGATCGAATGGTGTGTTTCTTGCGAAGGTCCAAGGCATTCTTGGATACTTTTGAAAGCGTTGAAGTTGGAAAAAAAGCAGGTATTTTCTTAAAGCACTCCACACAGGAGTATCCTTAAAGCACCTCAGAAAGGTATCTCCTTAAAGAACACAACTCCTCCTTAAAGCACTCCACACAGGTGTCTCATTAAATGCTAAATGCTCTTATTAAATAGGAATGCCTTGGATCTTCACAAGAAACACACCATTCGATCTAGTTTTTCGCACTCTATCTAATCATACTTTACATATTTTAAAAAGTTAAAGTTTAAGATTTTCTTCAGTCCATCCCCCAGCTACGCACGAATGTTCACGCGAAGGATGCCTAATTGGGGTGCTTTAAGGAGATAGGGGAGAGTTTGCTATTGGTGAAACATGTCGTGTGGAGTGCTTTAGAATGAATCCTGTGTGGAGTGCTTGAAGGAAATACCTGTGTGGAGTGCTTTAAGGAAATACCTGCGAGGAGTGCTTTAAGGAAATGACTGCGTGGAGTGCTTTAAGGAGGACTTGAGTTCTTTAAGGAGATACCTGTGTGAGGAGCTTTAGTCAATGATTAAATAATAATCTAATTATAACTGAAACAGTCGAGTTGTAACTGATCTTTGCGGAATATCACCTAAAAACAAAAATAATGATATTTTCTCTTTAAACTCAACTGTTAGATTGTTAGCTTAACAACTCAACTGTTGAGTTCCAACTCAACCTTTGAGTAAAGACGTGCGGTTTAAAGAGTTTAGGAGCTGTCAAGTATTAAATCAACAGTCTAATTATAACTGAAACAGTCGAGTTGTAACTAATTTTTGCGGAATATGACATAAAAAGAAAAATAAGAATATTTTCTCTTTAAACTCAACTGTTAGGTTGTTAGCCTAACAACTCAACTGTTGAGTTCTAACTCAACCTTTGAGTAAAGATGTGTATTTTATCTCCTTAATAACCAACTTTCTCCTATCTCCTTAAAGCACCCCAATCAGGCATCCTTTGCGTGAACAATCGTGCGTAGCTGGGCGATGGACTGAAGAAAATCTTAAAATATAACTTTTTAAAATAAAGAAAGTATGATTAGATAGAGTGCGAAAAACTAGATCGAATGGTGTGTTTCTTGTGAAGGTCCAAGGCATTCTTGGATACTTTTGAAAGCGTTGAAGTTGGAAAAAAAAACAGGTATTTTCTTAAAGCACTCCACACAGGAGTATCCTTAAAGCACCTCACAAAGGTATCTCCTTAAAGAACACAACTCCTCCTTAAAGCACTCCACACAGGTGTCTCATTAAATGCTAAATGCTCTTATTAAACAGGAATGCCTTGGATCTTCACAAGAAACACACCATTCGATCTAGTTTTTCGCACTCTATCTAATCATACTTTACATATTTTAGAAAGTTAAAGTTTAAGATTTTCTTCAGTCCATCCCCCAGCTACGCACGAATGTTCACGCGAAGGATGCCTGATTGGGGTGCTTAAGGAGATAGGGGAGAATTTGCTAGTGGTGAAACATGTCGTGTGGAGTGCTTTAGAATGAATCCTGTGTGGAGTGCTTGAAGGAAATACATGTGTGGAGTGCTTTAAGGAAATACCTGCGAGGAGTGCTTTAAGGAAATGACTGCGTGGAGTGCTTTAAGGAGGACTTGAGTTCTTTAAGGAGATACCTGTGTGAGGAGCTTTAGTCAATGATTAAATAATAATCTAATTATAACTGAAACAGTCGAGTTGTAACTGATCTTTGCGGAATATCACCTAAAAACAAAAATAATGATATTTTCTCTTTAAACTCAACTGTTAGATTATTAGCTTAACAACTCAACTGTTGAGTTCCAACTCAACCTTTGAGTAAAGATGTGCGGTTTAAAGAGTTTAGGAGCTGTCAAGTATTAAATCAACAGTCTAATTATAACTGAAACAGTCGAGTTGTAACTAATTTTTGCGGAATATGACATAAAAAGAAAAATAAGAATATTTTATCTTTAAACTCAACTGTTAGGTTGTTAGCCTAACAACTCAACTGTTGAGTTCTAACTCAACCTTTGAGTAAAGATGTGTATTTTATCTCCTTAATAACCAACTCTCCCCTATCTCCTTAAAGCACCCCAATCAGGCATCCTTTGCGTGAACATTCGTGCGTAGCTGGGGGATGGACTGAAGAAAATCTTAAATTTTAACTTTTTAAAATAAAGAAAGTATGATTAGATGGTGTGCTTCTTGTGAAGGTCCGAGGCATTCTTGGATAATTTTTAAAGCGCTGAAGTTTGAAAATACGCAGGTATTTCCTTAAAGCACTCCACACAGGAGTATGATTAAAGCCCTCACACAGATATCTCCTTAAATAACACAACACCTCCTTATAGCACTTATAGCAGAAAATGATGTGTGAGGTGCTTTAAGGATACACCTATGTGGAGTGTGTGGAGTGCTTTAACGAGATACCTGTGTGAAGAGCTTTAAGGAAATTCCTGTTTGGAGTGCTGTAAGGAGATACCTGTGTTGAGTGCTTTGAAGAGATAACTGTGTGGAGTGCTTGAAGGAATTGCCTGCGTGGAGTGCTTTAAGGAGGAGTTGTGTTAATTAAGGAGATACCTGTGTGAGGTGCTTTAAGGATACTCCTGTGTGGAGTGCTTTAACGAAATTCTGTGTTTTTCCAACTTCAACGCTTTTAAAAGTACCCAAGAATGCCTTGGATCTTCACAAGAAACACACCATTCGAACTATTTTTTCTCCCTATATCTAATCATATCTTCTTTATTTTGAAAAATTATAAGTTTAAGATTTTCTTCAGTTAATCCCCCAGCTACGCTCATGCTCAAGAAAAAGTTTCCTGGTTTGAGTGCTTTAAGGAGATAGTTTTGTGATTTATTTAATGAGATACTTTAGAGTGAAACCTGTGTGGAGTGCTTTAAGGAAATACCTGCGTGGAGTAATTTAAGGAAATACCTGCGAGTATTGCTTTAAGGAGATGCCTGCGTGGAGTGCTTTAAGGAGGAGTTGAGTTCCTTAAGGAGATACCAGTGTGAGTTGCAATAAGAAGAACACTCGAGAATTGGATCGTTACCTATATATTTTTCCAACAGCAAACTTTAATAGAAAATTAAGCTTAAAATTGCGCATGGAATGAGATATCCCCGAACAACATTCGATACTTGGATCGCTAGATAGCAAAATGGCGACAAATTCAAGAAATTATTTAAATTTTAATTGGGAGTAATGCAGCAAATTCAAAATTTGGTTGCGGATTACCTTGGAACTTTAATAGAAGATTAGGCTTAAAATTGCGCATCTAATGAGATATTCGCGAATAACATTCGATACTTGGATCGCTAGATATATGTATTTCCCCGGCAAATATGGCAACAAATTCAAGAAATTATTTAAATTTTCGTTGCGAGTCCAGCTGCAGATTCGACAGACGTGAACTGACGACCTTGGAAATTTAATAGAAGATTAAGCTTAAAATTGCGCATCAAATGAGATATTGCCGAATAACATTGGATACTTGGATCGCTAGATATATGTATTTAACCCAGCAAGATTGAGACAAATTCAAGAAATTATTTAAATTTTCGTTGCGAGTAATGCAGCAAATTCAAAATTTGGTTGCGGATTACTTTGGAACTTTTGTGGAAGTTTAGGCTAAAAATTGCGCATCTAATGAGATATTCCCGAATAACATTCGATACTTGAATCGCTAGATATATGTATTTAACCCAGCAAGATTGAGACAAATTCAAGAAATTATTTAAATTTTCGTTGCGAGTAATGCAGCAAATTCAAAATCTGGTTTCGGATTACCTTGGAACTTTAGTAGAAGATTAGGCTTAAAATTGCGCATCTAATGAGATATTCCCGATTAACATTCGATACTTGGATCGCTAGATATATGTATTTCTCCCAGCAAAATGGCGACAAATTAAAGAAATTATTTAAATTTTAATTGGGAGTAATGCAGCAAATTCAAAATTTGGTTGCGGATTACCTTGGAACTTTAATAGAAGATTAGGCTTAAAATTGCGCATCTAATGAGATATTCCCGAATAACATTCGATACTTGGATCGCTAGATATATGTATTTCCCCGGCAAAAATGGTAACAAATTCAAGAAATTATTTAAATCTTCGTTGCGAGTCCAGCTGTAGACTCAACAGATGTGAACTGACGACCTTGGAAATTTAATGGAAGATTAAGCTTGAAACTGCGCATCAAATGAGATATTGCCGAATAACATTGGATACTTGGATCCCTAGATATATGTATTTCTCCCAGCAAAATTGCGACAAATTCAAGAAATTATTTAAATTTTCGTTGCGAGTAATGCAGCAAATTCAAAATTTGGTTGCGGATTACTTTGGAACTTTTGTGGAAGTTTAGGCTAAAAATTGCGCATCTAATGAGATATTCCCGAATAACATTCGATACTTGGATCGCTAGATATATGTATTTAACCCAGCAAGATTGAGACAAATTCAAGAAATTATTTAAATTTTCGTTGCGAGTAATGCAGCAAATTCAAAATTTGGTTGCGGATTACCTTGGAACTTTAGTAGAAGATTAGGCTTAAAATTGTGCATCTAATGAGATATTCCCGATTAACATTCGATACTTGGGTCGCTAGATATATGTATTTCCCCGGCAAATATGGCAACAAATTCAAGAAATTATTTAAATTTTCGTTGCGAGTCCAGCTGCAGATTCGACAGATGTGAATTGACGACCTTGGAAATTTAATAGAAGATTAAGCTTAAAATTGCGCATCAAATGAGATATTGCCGAATAACATTGGATACTTGGATCCCTAAATATATGTATTTCTCCCAGCAAAAGTGCGACAAATTCAAGAAATTATTTAAATTTTCGTTGCGAGTAATGCAGCAAATTCAAAATCTGGTTTCGGATTACCTTGGAACTTTTGTGGAAGTTTAGGCTAAAAATTGCGCATCTAATGAGATATTCCCGAATAACATTCGATACTTGGATCGCTAGATATATGTATTTAACCCAGCAAGATTGAGACAAATTCAAGAAATTATTTAAATTTTCGTTGCGAGTAATGCAGCAAATTCAAAATCTGGTTTCGGATTACCTTGGAACTTTAGTAGAAGATTAGGCTTAAAATTGCGCATCTAATGAGATATTCGCGAATAACATTCGATACTTGGATCGCTAGATATATGTATTTCCCCGGCAAATATGGCAACAAATTCAAGAAATTATTTAAATTTTCGTTGCGAGTCCAGCTGCAGATTCGACAGATGTGAACTGACGACCTTGGAAATTTAATAGAAGATTAAGCTTAAAATTGCGCATCAAATGAGATATTGCCGAATAACATTGGATACTTGGATCCCTAGATATATGTATTTCTCCCAGCAAAATTGCGACAAATTCAAGAAATTATTTAAATTTTCGTTGCGAGTAATGCAGCAAATTCAAAATTTGGTTGCGGATTACTTTGGAACTTTTGTGGAAGTTTAGGCTAAAAATTGCGCATCTAATGAGATATTCCCGAATAACATTCGATACTTGGATCGCTAGATATATGTATTTAACCCAGCAAGATTGAGACAAATTCAAGAAATTATTTAAATTTTCGTTGCGAGTAATGCAGCAAATTCAAAATCTGGTTTCGGATTACCTTGGAACTTTAGTAGAAGATTAGGCTTAAAATTGCGCATCTAATGAGATATTCCCGATTAACATTCGATACTTGGATCGCTAGATATATGTATTTCTCCCAGCAAAATGGCGACAAATTCAAGAAATTATTTAAATTTTAATTGGGAGTAATGCAGCAAATTCAAAATTTGGTTGCGGATTACCTTGGAACTTTAATAGAAGATTAGGCTTAAAATTGCGCATCTAATGAGATATTCCCGAATAACATTCGATACTTGGATCGCTAGATATATGTATTTCACCCAGCAAGATTGCGACAAATTCAAGAAATTATTTAAATTTTCGTTGCGAGTAATGCAGCAAATTCAAAATTTGGTTGCGGATTACCTTGGAACTTTAGTAGAAGATTATGCTTAAAATTGCGCATCTAATGAGATATTCCCGAATAACATTCGATACTTGGATCGCTAGATATATGTAATTCCCCGGCAAATATGGCAACAAATTCAAGAAATTATTTAAATTTTCGTTGCGAGTCCAGCTGTAGATTCAACAGATGTGAACTGACGACCTTGGAAATTTAATAGAAGATTAAGCTTGAAACTGCGCATCAAATGAGATATTGCCGAATAACATTGGATACTTAGATCCCTAGATATATGTATTTCTCCCAGCAAAATTGCGACAAATTTAAGAAATTATTTAAATTTTCGTTGCGAGGAATGCAGCAAATTCAAAATTTGGTTGCGGATTGCCTTGGAACTTTAGTAGAAGATTAGGCTTAAAATTGCGCATCTAATGAGATATTCCCGAATAACATTCGATACTTGGATCGCTAGATATATGTATTTAACCCAGCAAGATTGAGACAAATTCAAGAAATTATTTAAATTTTCGTTGCGAGTAATGCAGCAAATTCAAAATCTGGTTTCGGATTACCTTGGAACTTTAGTAGAAGATTAGGCTTAAAATTGCGCATCTAATGAGATATTCCCGATTAACATTCGATACTTGGATCGCTAGATATATGTATTTCTCCCAGCAAAATGGCGACAAATTCAAGAAATTATTTAAATTTTAATTGGGAGTAATGCAGCAAATTCAAAATTTGGTTGCGGATTACCTTGGAACTTTAATAGAAGATTAGGCTTAAAATTGCGCATCTAATGAGATATTCCCGAATAACATTCGATACTTGGATCGCTAGATATATGTATTTCACCCAGCAAGATTGCGACAATTTCAAGAAATTATTTAAATTTTCGTTGCGAGTAATGCAGCAAATTCAAAATTTGGTTGCGGATTACCTTGGAACTTTAGTAGAAGATTATGCTTAAAATTGCGCATCTAATGAGATATTCCCGAATAACATTCGATACTTGGATCGCTAGATATATGTAATTCCCCGGCAAATATGGCAACAAATTCAAGAAATTATTTAAATTTTCGTTGCGAGTCCAGCTGTAGATTCAACAGATGTGAACTGACGACCTTGGAAATTTAATAGAAGATTAAGCTTGAAACTGCGCATCAAATGAGATATTGCCGAATAACATTGGATACTTAGATCCCTAGATATATGTATTTCTCCCAGCAAAATTGCGACAAATTTAAGAAATTATTTAAATTTTCGTTGCGAGGAATGCAGCAAATTCAAAATTTGGTTGCGGATTGCCTTGGAACTTTAGTAGAAGATTAGGCTTAAAATTGCGCATCTAATGAGATATTCCCGAATAACATTCGATACTTGGATCGCTAGATATATGTAATTCCCCGGCAAATATGGCAACAAATTCAAGAAATTATTTAACTTTTCGTTGCGAGTCCAGCTGTACACCCGATGAAAAATTTGTAGCGTGCGTAGTAGTATGGTAGTAGTACGAAAAAGTCGCGTGTTATACTATGTCAATATTCAGCTTTCAGAGTACCGTGTTGGATGGGAAAACGTCGTATGTCGTATCTTCACAAGAAAAACACATTTCGATCTATTTTTTTGCGCGTTATCTAATCATATCTTATTTATTATAAAAATTTAAAGTTTAAGATTTTCTCCAGCTACGCACGAATGTCCACGCAAAGGATGCGTGCTCAAAACCTGCACTTCCAGGTTACTCGGGATTCTACTGGCACTTCTACCATCTTATACAACTTTTTATTTTTATCGATTCATATATAATTCGTTATAAAAATTCAAAGAATAAAGATTTTCACATCTCTCCATTCGTCTCTCATTTGTGTAACTGTTGCTTCCGATTCTTCAGATTGCACAGACATGATAAGACCTCCTTAAAGCACTCCACGCAGTCATTTCATTAAAGCACTCCTCGCAGACCTTTCCTTGAAGCACTCCTCGCAGGTATTTCCTTAAAGCACTCCATGCAGGTATTTCGTTAAAGCACTCTACACAGGTTTCACTCTAAAGCACTCCACACAGGTTTAACCTTAAAGCACTAAAAACGAGAATTCCCTTAAAGCTCTTCACACAGGCATCTCCATAAAGTAATCCACACAAATTTCACCTTAAAACACAACACACAGGGTATCTCATTAAATGCTCCACAAATTCGTGAACAATCGTGCGTAGCTGGGGGACCCGATGAAAAATTTGTAGCGTACGTAGTAGTATGGTAGTATTACGAAAAAGTCGCATGTAATACTATGTCAATATTCAGCTTTCAGAGTACCGTGTTGGATGGGAAAACGTCGTATGTTATCCGGGGATTATCTAATCCGGATGCAAATATTACGCTTAATCTACCGTTAAAATTTTCAAGTTGCTCAGCCTATAACTTTTGACTCTACAGCAAAGCTTTCGCTACGAGGCCGCTGATCTCGAGCACGCATCCTTTGCGTGCTGAAAAAATCTTAAAATTAATTTATTTAAATAAATAAGATATGACTAAAAAGAGCCCAAAAAAAATTAGATAAAACGGGTGTGTTTTTTGTGAAGATCCGTAGCAATCTTGAATATTTTTTAAAGCGTTGAAGTTGGAAAATAAATAATAAACACGTGATTATAATTATTTTATTCTGAAGCGGGTTTGGTTCGAAAAAGCATAAAAATGTGTACAAGTGGTACCGAGTTTCATTAAGATAGAATAAAATCTGTGTAAATACCTGCGAAAAGACCCGTGGAAAATACCTCCGTTTTTTTCCAACTTCAACGCTTTAAAAAGTATCCAAGAATGCCTAGGATCTTCACAAGAAAAACACACATTTCGATCTAATTTTTGGCGCGTTATCTAATCATATCTTATTTATTATAAAAATGTAAAGTTTAAGATTTTTCTCCAGCTAAGCACGAATGTCCACGCAAAGGATGGCGTGCTCAAAACCTGCACTTCCAGGTTACTCGGGATTCTACTGGCACTTATACCATCTTATACAACTTTTTATTTTTATCGATTCATATATAATTCGTTATAAAAAGTCAAAGAATAAAGATTTTCACATCTCTCCATTCGTCTCTCATTTGTGTAACTGTGCTTCCGATTCTTCAGATTGCACAGACATGATAAGACCTCCTTAAAGCACTCCACGCAGTCATTTCATTAAAGCACTCCTCGCAGACATTTCCTTAAAGCACTCCTCGCAGGTATTTCCTTAAAGCACTCCACATAGGGTATCTCCTTAAGGCATTCCACATAGGTATCTCCTTTAAAATACTACACACAGGCATCTCATTAAATGCTCTACAAAGCTGGCTCCTTAAAGAACTCCGATCAGGCATCCTTTAAGGAAATGCTGTATTAGGGGCTTTAAGGATACACCTGTGTTTAGTGCTTTAAGGAAGAACCTGCGTTTTTTCAACTTCAACGCTTTAAAAAGTATCCAAGAATGCCTTGGATCTTCACAAGAAACACACCATTCGATCTAGTTTTTCGCACTCTATCTAATCCATACTTTACATATTTTAAAAAGTTAAAGTTTAAGATTTTCTTCAGTCCATCCCCCAGCTACGCACGAAATGTTCACGCGAAGGATGCCTGATTGGGGTGCTTTAAGGAGATAGGGGAGAATTTTGCTATTGGTGTGAAACATGTCGTGTGGAGTGCTTTAGAATGAATCCTGTTGTGGAGTGCTTGAAGGAAATACCTGTGTGGAGTGCTTTAAGGAAATACCTGCGAGGAGTGCTTTAAGGAAATGACTTGCGTGGAGTGCTTTAACGAGGACTTGAGTTCTTTAAGGAGATACCTGTGTGAGGAGCTTTAGTCAATGATTAAATAATAATCTAATTATAACTGAAACAGTCGAGTTGTAACTGATCTTTGCGGAATATCACCTAAAAACAAAAATAATGATATTTTCTCTTTAAACTAAACTGTTAGATTGTTAGCTTAACAACTCAACTGTTGAGTTCCAACTCAACCTTAGAGTAAAGATGTGCGGTTTAAAGAGTTTAGGAGCTGTCAAGTATTAAATCAACAGTCTAATTATAACTGAAACAGTCGAGTTGTAACTAATTTTTGCGGAATATGACATAAAAAGAAAAATAAGAATATTTTCTCTTTAAACTCAACTGTTAGGTTGTTAGCCTAACAACTCAACTGTTGAGTTCTAACTCAACCTTTGAGTAAAGATGTGTATTTTATCTCCTTAATAACCAACTCTCCCCTATCTCCTTAAAGCACCCCAATCAGGCATCCTTTGCGTGAACATTCGTGCGTAGCTGGGGGATGGACTGAAGAAAATCTTAAATTTTAACTTTTTAAAATAAAGAAAATATGATTAGATGGTGTGCTTCTTGTGAAGGTCCGAGGCATTCTTGGATACTTTTTAAAGCGCTGAAGTTTGAAAAAACGCAGGTATTTCCTTAAAGCACTCCACACAGGAGTATCATTAAAGCCCTCACACAGATATCTCCTTAAATAACACAACACCTCCTTAAAGCACTCTACGCAGTCATTCCATTAAAGCACTCCTCGCAGTCATTTCCTTAAAGCACTCAACAGAGTTATCTCCTTAAAGCACTCAACACAGGTATCTCATTACAGCACTCCAAATAGGAATTTCCTTAGAGCTCTCCAAACAAGTACCTCCTTAAAGCACTCCACACTGGTTTCACCTTACAAAGCGTTGAAGTTGGAAAAACTCAGGTATTTCCTTAAAACACTCCGCACAGGTATATCCTTAACACGGGGCATTCCACATAATTATCTCCTTAAAACACTACACAAATTCAATGTTCCACAAAGCTTACTCCTTAAAGCACCCCAATCAGGCATTCTGTAAGCAGAAAATGATGTGTGAGGTGCTTTAAGGATACACCTATGTGGAGTGTGTGGAGTGCTTTAACGAGATACCTGTGTGAAGAGCTTTAAGGAAATTCCTGTTTGGAGTGCTGTAAGGAGATACCTGTGTTGAGTGCTTTGAAGAGATAACTGTGTGGAGTGCTTGAAGGAATTGCCTGCGTGGAGTGCTTTAAGGAGGAGTTGTGTTAATTAAGGAGATACCTGTGTGAGGTGCTTTAAGGATACTCCTGTGTGGAGTGCTTTAACGAAATTCTGTGTTTTTCCAACTTCAACGCTTTTAAAAGTACCCAAGAATGCCTTGGATCTTCTCAAGAAACACACCATTCGATCTATTTTTTCTCCCTATATCTAATCATATCTTCTTTATTTTGAAAAATTAAAGTTTAAGATTTTCTTCAGTTAATCCCCCAGCTACGCTAATGCTCAAGAAAAAGTTTCCTGGTTTGAGTGCTTTAAGGAGATAGTTTTGTGGTTTATTTAATGAGATACTTTAGAGTGAAACCTGTGTGGAGTGCTTTAAGGAAATACCTGCGTGGAGTAATTTAAGGAAATACCTGCGAGTATTGCTTTAAGGAGA
>JAKZAP010000126.1:0-68087 GCA_023053575.1 Branchinecta lynchi | reverse complement strand
GCCGAGCAGTGCTAGCTCCCAGTTTAACTCCAACGGCATCAGAATAATCCGCCAAATTTTTTAAAGAGGCTGCGGACCAATCAAGCACTGGCGAAGTAGTCTCAGGCTGTGAGATGACACCCGCAGTCGAGACAGAAAAGTCTCTTATCAAAAACGACAAGGGAAGGTGATCAGATCCGACAACATTATACAGAACTTGCAACTCTGATAAACTAGCATTAATTTCTTGTGACACTAACACATGGTCTAGCCAAGACATAACTGGGTTACCGCGATAAATTGCCATGTAAGTAAAAGTGCAGTTGGGGAGAAGGAACGCATCCGCCATCGTTAGATTGAAAGACGCACAAAAAACGTCCAACTCATCCGAAAAAACTGTTCGCCTTCCATCCAGAATATCCGCATTCCAATCCCCAACGACACACAGATGAGCATAATCAGAAACTTCAGCTATACCTCTAATACGACCTAAGCATAACAAAAAATCCGGCACATTATCAGAATGCCACGTGGGCATGTACAAGTTTATAAATAGAACAATACCTCTAGAGGAATGTAGTTTAACTCCCAGCAATCTCTCGTCATCACAATCAACAACTGACAGTTTGTCACTTAACCCCTTTCTCCATAACACAGCCAGGCCACCGTACGGCCTACCTGAGAGAATTTCAGCGCTCGAATCCACCGAAGTGGTTCCAAAAAAATTGAAATCTGGATTAATATCACTAAGCGTTGAGATAATATCATGTTGTAGTAACCACGTTTCTTGAAGAAAAACCAAATCATGATTTAAGCACAGCTCGCGAACACAATCAATATTCCTCTTTAACGAATGGCAATTGAACGACACAACTCTCAGGTTCATTAGGACTCTTGAGTTGTGGACCCCTGCTGACTAGCGGGAATGGAATCACGAGACGGTGTGAGAATGTACCGTCTAATTAGCACACCGGCAGGCCAAATTTCGGGAAGCATGGCTTCCTCAAGTTTAACAAGAGGAAAGGTCACATGGAACGATGCGTAGGAATCGTGTTTGCTTTGAAGCAACTCACACTCGACTTTGCACTTCAGTTTAGCTCCTAGAACTCTAACAATCGTGTCCGGGCGGGTAGCACTTGCCAGACGCGTAACAAACAAGTGAGCTCTTTTAGGGGGTTTATTACACTGCAACGGCCCATTTCGATTTAGTGACTTTCCGACGACAACATTCCTAGGAAGTTTCTTGGTAGTGTGGTGTGCAGATCGCCCGTGAACAGGTCGAGAATTATTAGTAGCAGCTGAGGTAGCAGCAACTGCCGCAAATGAAGGCCTATCAATACCCCTAGGCCCAACCAAGGTTAGGTCAACACTGCTGGCCGACTCGGGAACAGGGGCCAAAAAAGCAGGTATGGCAGATTGGGCCGCCATACCAGGCTGAACATTAGCTGAGCGAGGGGCCAGAGCACGAGTGGTGGACTGAACATCCAGCGGCGGAAGAACAGGAGGTGAACTACCCGGCTGGTCTCCTCTCGTGACCATATTAGATTGTATGGTCGAGATGGTAGATCGTAAAGTTTCAATTTCTTGTCGAAGTAGACTATAAGACGCCATTACAGACGCCAGGTCGAAGTTGCGAAAATCCGTGGGGGGAAAGTTCGATAAAGTGGAGGTCGCAAATACAGGCAAGTCTTGTCTGTTAACCTGGTGAAGAATTAGGATAATGTCCTCCAATGCCTTACTAGGCGATCGTCGATCACGCAAGATTATCTCAGTAGTCTGCTTACTGCCACTGAGCAGATTAGTAACATCGCTGCTCAAACAATCAACGAGGCATTTTTTTGCCTTCAAAATATCGTCTGTTTCGTAGAAATCGAAACAGAGCTTCGTTAAAACATCGTTCGGCGTACAGTCAATTTGATGGGAAACAAAGAGTAAAATGTCATTCACCAATATTTCCCTTCTGGGCTCATCCTCTTCGCCTTCACTCATTATCCAAAGAAAATGTATATGGCTCGAAAGCCGTCGGAGAAATCAAGACAATCCAATCACGCAAACCAGTTTACACAGAGAGAACAAGGTAAACGTGTTCACTCGTTGAATTCGTGTATTTACATTTACAATACAATGGCGATAGATAGCAGGTAATAAATAAAACTCAACACTTGACTTTTAACATCTCCAGCAACGACCGTTCACCGGTCCCACTCAAAACAGACTGCCCAGCATTGTATTAAATTTCGCCCCAATTCAAACTTGAATGGCTCAGGTTATTCATCGCCAGGAACCTGTTGTTACCTGGCGGAATTAAACTTATAGAAACCAAGGTGTCGTGAACTCCCCTGGTGAAAGTACACCTTGGTTACAAAACGAACTGAACCTGCCCGATCTACAATTTACCTCAAAATAGTACTATGAAGTAGTACGAAAAAGTTCCATGCAGTACTAACGATGCTACTACATGCTTCTACTTCAAGGCTACCGTGTTACTGCATACTACTATATGCTACTATTAGCAAGACTGGATGCTACTATGGCAAGACGGGATGCTACTAGATACTACTACATAAGATTGGACCAGTCTGAGGCACAGAAAATTATAGTATTCTTTGCTATTACATAGTATTACATGCAACGTTTTCGTACTACTACCATACTACTACGCAGGCTATAAATTTTTCATCGGGTGGGAGTATACAGAACGTCGGATCTGAAGTGACAAAGACAGGTTGAAAGCGAGGGGCTGCTCACTGACATTTTTTAAGTACACCAAGAGGCAGAGAGGCTCGGAGGCAGGCCGGAGGCACGGAGGCAAACTTGGAGGCACATAGGCAGACTTGGAGCCACGGAGGCAAACCCGGTGGCAGGGACCCGTACACACCTCGTGACACACGTGAGCAACATCTCACTCGTCGTAGTTAGAAGAGAGCGTGCTTAAGGCGTGGTAAGCGGTTTTCGAAGTATTCTGTGACTGAGGTCTGGAAATTTAGAAAACCCAAAAAGAAGCTAAAAACGAATATAGTAGGGAACATTTCCGCCGTTGGGACGTTTCTGAGGTATAGGCTACCGACACTAAATTTAAGCGATAGTCCGATTCCCTGTTATGATTTCAGAAACTTTTTTCAAGGCTAGGATTGACGAAACCCAGCATACTTGTATATCAATAGTATATTTAGCGGTTAAAGAACTAATATAGTTTAACGCGTGTGTATAATTTAATTTATAATTTTAAATTTAAATTTAAATTCAGTATTATTTGGCCAGATTGTTTTTTTTTGTAACAGCGTCCGTGTCAAAAATTAAATCTCAGGACTAGTTTTTTCATTATAGTGGTATTTGAAGATAATTTACTTTAATAAGATATTTATAGTCGGTAGAAGCTTCAGTTATTTATTACAGGTTTGTTTCCTTCCCCGAAATCCTTCCCCAATAAAAAAAATTGTTCTCATATATTCAAAATCTGTGCTCCGAATACAGAGAAGATCGAACAGAAATGCTAAGAACTCAGAAAGGTTTTAAGGCAACAAATCTTTTTTTTGTTATCATAATAAAACGTGAAGCCATAAATTTCCAAACAATTTGGACTGAAATTCTGTTTCGTGTACTGTTTTCAAACGGTCTACCATATTTTGTTTGGTTGTACCTACCACTGTCGTATGCCTCCTTAACATTCTAAAGTGAAGATTTCAATGTCTATTTTTTTTTTTTTAGTCAATGGAAATATTAAAAATGTGGGCTTTCAGTATAATTATTTAAACTGCCTCGGTCTGTCAACTGAAGTTTAGTCGTTTAGTACGCTAGTAACAAAACAAGAGCAAGAAGCTTATTGGCACTTGCAGGTCTTTTCATCTACCCGTCGATTCGCTGACCCGGCATAATGCCCAAAATATACTTTACATCCCCCACTTGTTCCGACAGTTCGCGTAACCGTCACAAGACCCGAAATACCCGTCGATTTGCCCAACCGCTGATTCGCCCACCTGCTGATTTGATTCAACCTATTGTCGATTCTTCTACCCGTCCCGTCGGTTCGCCTACCATCGATTCGCCCTACCTCGGTTCCCTGAAGCGTCGATTCACCCACTTATAAATGTCTTAATGTCTCAGATGTCCCATATCAAGTCAGGACCGGCAAGGATGAATTTTTGCGGGAGGGGGGTGGAGGGGAGAATTGGAAACCATGACATGTTCAGATTGAAGCGATCGGGATGTACCTCGGTGCACAAGCACCCGGGGAGTTGGGGGGGGGGGTCGGGTCCCTCTCTATGTACTATGACTATGCGGCGTCGAATATTTCTCTGTACCTTTTCCGCTATGAACGAGCAGAGGCTTGTAGCTTCACGCCACATCACGTTTCGTTACCTCTATAAATAGCTATATTGCTGTGAAGCCACCTTGAGGAAAAGTAGACCACAAAGCTGATCGGTTGTCTGGACGCACTAAAGAGCGGGTTAGAGCGCTGAGTACGCCTCTTGCATTTTCTTTCTCTGCGATCAGCAACAGCGAAGACGGAAGTAGAGTAGACGGGTAAAAAGCTACGATAAATACCGCTAGGTTCTTTTGTCTGGGTATTCATAGTCGCTGCATAGTACCACAGATAGAGGTTTTGTCTGATTATTTGTTCTTGCTACAACCGGTTGTTAACAGCCGTATACATTTTATTTTTTTTTTATTTTTTTTTAACAATTATTTTTTTTCGTTCTCGGTTGGCTGTAAACAACTGGTTACAACTGTTTTAAATTTAAACAGTAGTTAACTGCCTAATACAGTGGATTTAAGTTGATTTTCATACTTGTCTTATAACAGCCGGATATAAACACCTGGTTCCAACTGTATTTTAGACTGTAAACAAATGTTGACAGTCTAATACAGTTGATTTCAGTTTGTTTTTTAACAATTATTTTTCACTTACAGTCAGATGTAACACACTGGTTCCAAAGAAATGGAAAACCGTGATTTTCGTTTTTTTTATTGATCAGCTAATTATCCCTCTAGGATGTGCGAGGGATAAGTATAAATCTGGATATTTCGGTGACACATCCGGCAAACTGTCCTCAGGGAAAAAAAAACTAAACGATAAAATCCAACAGAAAACCAATAGAAAAGTGATGCGGAACCAATAAAACATACAACGATATGTAACTAAAACCAAGAAGAACGGTGCTGATTGAAACGACAAACAAATTCAAATAAAATAACGAATATTAAAATGTGCGTGTTAAAAGTGTATATGTACAAATCTGTGATTATTTTACAGTTCTGAATTCTGCGTCTATTTACAATTTACCAATTCCCTGGGAAAGCGCAGAAGCTTTCACCCAGCCATTATATAATCCTCCGCTTTACCCATCACTGTACAAACAATTTCACAGAACTCTGTTCTGTGAGAAGTTCAAAGTTCTGTGAAATTATTTGTACAGTGATGGGTAATTTATTTTGATAATCGTGCTGGCCTTTTAACCAGTTCGGATAATTATCGTCCCATAGCTCTTGCTACTGTGATTTCAAAAATATTTGAGGGATGTTTGGCTGACATCCTGCGTGAATTTCTACAGACTTCATCGTTCCAGTTTGGGTTTAAACGTTATTGTGGCGTAGAATTTGCTATTTTTCTACTTCGTTTTATTGTGTATTTCCTACAATATTCTTCACCCGTGTTTGCTTGTTTCATAGACTCGAGTAAAGCTTTTGATCGGGTAAACCATAAGACGATGCTTGATATACTCAGTGCTAGGAGTGTACCAGCATGCTACCTCAAACTTCTATCTTATTGGTTCTGGAACCAGAAGTTCAGAATAAGGTGGGGTACGACTGTAAGTAATGAGTTTCGCCTTCTGAACGGCCTTCGGCAGGGTGGGGTTCTCTCCCCATTGCTTTACTCGGTTTATATTGACGCTTTGTCTGTCCGTCTGTCTTCTTGTATGGTTGGATGCTACATTGCCGGAAGATGTATGAACCACCTGCTTTTCGCAGACGACCTAGTGGTACTGTCGCCTACGTGTTATCTTGGTGTTATGGATTGAATAAGCTTCTTAAAATTTGTGACATTTTTGCGTCATACATTCGTTCAATCTAGTATCATAATACAATCTAGGGATTATAACTGATTGATTATTCATTCTTTTTAATACAAAGAAAACTCATGTGATGTTTTTTCGCAAAGCTGGTATTCGTGTTGCTAAAAATGATGTGTAACTGTCAGGTCGAATATTGTGTTATGTCGATGAGTTCCGTTATTTAGGATTCACGTTCAAGTCTAACCTGAATGATGACCTTCATGTTAAAGAGTTGATATCGGGGCTATGCAAACGTGCAAACGTGCTAACGTTTTAATTCGGAAGTTCAGCAAGGCTGACCTTGATGTACGCGTTCAGCTGTTTAGAACGTACTGCTATCATCTTTTTGCTTTAGCATTGGTAACTAATGCTACCGCTAAAAGTCTTAGCAACGCTAAAATAAGTTATAACCGTTTGTTCCGGCGTTTGTTTAAGCTACCATATATCTGTAGTGTTTCTTCGGCGCTCGTTTCGAGAAGATACCTCACTTTTGAGGAAATTCGCCGTTAGGCTAGAGCGGCACTTCTGTGCCGTCTTTTGGATTCAAAGATTGAGGTTATAAAATTTGCCACTGTGCCAATTTTTCATTGCCTGCCTGTATGGCAGTCTCTTCTTGCTGCAACGCAACAGCAGGAACAGACTGCATGATTTTGTTGTTGTTTTCTTTTCTGTGTGTTTTCTTTTCTCGTCTATGGCTATTTGCTGAATTAAAAGTATTCATTCATTCATTACGAATTTACAAATACATCTAATTGTTTTTCGTCGAAAAAAATTATGCGATTCGTCGATTAAAATTTCAGGAGCAACGATTAGTGTCGGATACTCGGTCAGATAGGCTATATACCAGGATAGTGCGTCCAACCGTCGGTCCGACCGTAAAAGCTTGTCCCGTTACCATACCTCTTGGTCTCGCCTTCCTTAGAAATCAATATGCTTCATATTAGTACCTCGAAAAATAACAATTCGACCATGTGCAATTCGTTGGGATGTAATATAATACTCGACCGGTCGAGTATGCTGCCACACAGGAGCTAGTAATACTCCACCAGTCGAGTTATAAGGGTTATAGGAGATATTAGTACTCGACCAGTCGAGGAATCGAGCCTCCAGTCGCTATCAGTACTAGACTGGTCGAGCACTTCTGTCTTGAGAAGCTAAAAGTACCTGAACGTATGGAACTTGGAATCAGGAAGGAACAGCTCGAGTAATTACTATCATAGGAGCTATCTTTCCTCGACCATACAAATGAAATCCAGAAAGTTGTAAGGTCGAGGAACCAACCCCCCAGGGACTAATAGTAATTGAAGTAGGACTGGTAGGTCGAGTTTTTGATGACATGACAATTATTTGTACTCGACTTCTTATAATAATGGAAGGTCGAGTATTGGAGGGGTGGTAGTTATTGTGTTGCGAGAGCAACACTTTGGTTTTGTCGTGTTTTTTTTTTTTAGCTTACTCAAGTGGCATATAGCGATGGTAATGTCTGCCTGTCTGTCGGTCTGTCAGCATTTTGCTAGTTTGGGCACTTCCACATGACCTAGGATGATAAAACTTGGCACGCATATCAGGGACCCAACCAGATTAACTTGGAAATAATCACTTCCCCGATCCGACCATCAATGGGGGAGTGGCAAGATAGGGAATTCGGAAATTAGTAACATTCCTAACTTTGGAACGGATAATCAGGCGTGCATTAAACTTGACAAGTATCAAGAACAAGTGTCTTGGATGTTCATTGTCAAATTCGGATCGGATCCGATAACTGGGGGAGGGGCTGGAGGGGGATACCCGAATCTCTTGAACCGCTTTTTCTAGTTTTTGTCAAACCCCTACCCCTTTCTTCACACTAGTATAGCTCTGCGCCTGGATGAGTGCTTCACACTAGTATAGCTCTGCTCGTGTGTGAGTCATTCTTTGCTTAAATTTGTTCGGAGAGAGTTAGAGCAATCGAAGATCGAAGGGGTTGGTAGAATATGCTGTTGAACATTAGTAAGGGCTGATATTGATTAGGGGGTGCTAGGATGATGAAACTTGGCAGGCGTATCAGGGACCCGACCAAACCAACCTGGAAATAATCAGTTTCCCGATCCGACCATCTGGGGGGGGAGTAGAGGGTGGAGGAATCCGGAAAATTGAGTGGTCAATAACTTTCGAACGGGTGATCGGATTGAAATGAAACTTAATACCTGAATAAATGACATATCTCTGATGTTGCATTTAGAAGTCTGAACTGGACTCGACAACTATGGAGGAATCGGGTGGGGGGAGACCGGAAATCCCGAAAAAAGGTTAGAATGGAGGGATCGGAGTGAAACTTGCTGGGAATAACAAGCATCTGCACCAGATAAATCGTTTACACATTTGGACTGGATCCAGACACTTTTGGGGAGGGGGGTGGAGGGGTGTTTCCCGGAATTCTGGTGATGGCGGTTCTGAGGATTTTCACGACGAAACTTGGGAGGGGACCCTATCAAACTGACTTGTAAATAAAAATTTCTCGATCCGATAGTCGTGGGGAGTAGAGGAAGGGGGAATCCAGAATATTGAGTCGTGCGTAACTTTGGAACGGGTGATCAGATTTGAGTGAAATTTTGTAATTGGACAGAGGACATGTCTCTGGTGATCTTTTTCATGTCCGGACCGGATCTGACAACAACTGGGGGGGGGGGGGGAGGGTGAATACCTGATCGGCTTAGACTGGAGAGATCGGGATGGAGCTTTGTGGGAATAACTAACAGATGCTCCAGATAAATCATTTACAGAACCAGAGTGGCTCAGGCGACTGTGGGGGGGGGGGTAGTTTAAGGTGGAGTCCGGAATTCCGGTGATCGCGAGTAAAGGTACTTCCAGGTGTGCCAGGACGATGAAACTTGGCTGGAATATTAGAAATTCGACAAGATTGGCTTAGAAATCGCCGCTTTCCAAATTCGACCGTTTAAAGTACCAATCATGACCGCAATAAAAAAAATACTTTTAAGCAAAATATGCAATTTCATGATCCCCATGAGTTCATTACAATTTTTGCCTCAAGGATTTTGCTTACAAATGAGGCTCTAGCTCCCTTAAAGTGCGCGACTTCACCGCAAGCTCGAAAAGTACTTTTTATCAAACGATACCTTCTAGCTACTAGCAGGCCAAACCCTAGACGAAGCAGAGGTCCGTCTCCTCGAAACGGGAAAATACGCAGCAACAATTCAAAGAAGAAACGTACTTGATATAAATGTCTAAACCATATTGAAGACCATTGAACCGCCCAACGAAGAAGAGGAGTTCTAGAAATACCTTTTACAGTACTTTTTACTTACTAGTTTATAATAAATAATATTCGACAAAACTCCCAAACAAAAAACTTCCGCCAACATTTTGCCTATTCTTGCAAGTGCCATATGAGCTTTCAGCTCTTCTTTTTTTTCCTAGTCCCCCGATTTGCGCTTATTCTCAGAAAGTGGCAAGGGTCTAACCTGTGCGGTTTTTACGGAAAGTGTGAACCTTAGGCCGGATTGATGAATATGACATTACATTTTGGAATGCCCCGTAGACCTCTTGCCTGGGGCCAAAAGGGATGGTTTTTGCTTATAATTGAGCCAGAGCCTCGAGTATGTGAACTAAAGTGGAGTGTATAGCCTATGTTAGAGAGGACTATGTGAAGTTATGCAGCCAAGCTTTCGTTTCATCAAATAATTTTTCTGCTTTCGAGTGGAAAGCTCCGTTCTAGCAGGCAAGCAGACAAGGTGGACTAAAATCTTTAAGTCTGAATCTGAAAGTACAAAATATGTGCGGCAGCTCCCTGGCCCAGGGGCGTCACTATGGGGGGGGAGGGGGGGGACTCCCCCCCCTAAAGGTCCTGAGAAAGTACTTTCGTCGGGCGAAGCCCGGCGAAAGTTCACTTGTTCGTCGGCGCGAAGCGCCGGCAAACACAGAAAAAATAATATTTTGTATGCTTTTTATCAGGCATCGGTCGATTCGTCGGCACATCGGGTGTTTATATATGCAAGAAATAAAATCCTGCAAATGTTTGTCGGGCAAAACACTGAAGAAATTGAATTCTGCATGCTTTTGTCGTGCCTCGGTATTCTCGTCGGCACATCGGGTTCTTTTTATACAGAAGGAATACAGAAGAAATAAAACAAATTAAGTTTTTGTCGGGCGTCGGTCGGCACATCGGGTTCTTTTTATACGCAAGAAATGAAATCCTGCAAACATTTGTCAGGCAAAGCACTGGAGAAATCGAATTCTGCAGGCTTGTGTCGTGCCTCGGTTCGTCGGCACATCGGGTTCTTTTTATACATAAGAAATCCAGAAGAAATATTTGTTTGTGCTTTTGTCGGGCGTCGGTCTACTCGTCGGCACATCGGGTTCTATATATACGTAACAAATCAAATTTTGCAAACTTTGTCGGGCGCACCCAGAAAGTTTAAGTTTCATTGCACAAGGGGTTATTTTTACACGTATGAATCAAGTTCTGTACAGTCTAGTCGAGCAAAACACAGAACAAATCAAATGCTCGATGGTTTTGTCGGGCGTCGGTATTCTCGTCGGCACATCGGGTTCTTTTTACCAAAAAAAAATCAAATTCTGTAACTTTTTATCGGCGCATGCCGAAAGTTCAGGTCTCGTCGGTACATCGGCTTCTATTTACGCGTAAAAAATAAAGTTCTTTACAATCTTGTCGGGTAAAACACAGAAGAAATTGAATTCTGAATGCTTTTGTCGGGCGCCGGTATTCTTGTCCGCACACCGGGTCTTTTATACATAAGAAATCAAATTCTGTAAACATTTGTCGGTCGCAAATTTTTCCGAAAAATACAGATTTAAAAAAAATTCACCGGCGTTGCTTAATTCAACTTGTTCTGGGTACAGTCGTCGCAAGCTTCGCTTTTTAGCAAAAGTTGAAACGAAAAGCTGAATATGTGAAATTAAATATATGTATTTACATCAAAGGAACAATGTCAACTGATGCATTACAGTAAGTTTTACACAAATTTTCGCCTGCGGCGCATTTTGTAGTATTCCCTATTTGGAAGAATGGTGTATCATTTAGTTTTCCTTTTAGGATAGAAATTCTTGGGGTTTGAAACACGTTAAAAGCCGGAAATTGTATGGTACTATAGCTGAATTTTCTGCAAAAAAACAGATTACAAAAATTTCGCATGAGGCGCTTGGTTTAACTTGCCTTGGTACAGTCGTTAGAAGCTTCGCTTTCCAGCGAAAGCTCAGATCAAAAGCCGAATATGTGAACTTTAAAATACGAAATTATATCAAAAGAATAACCTCAATTGATGCGTTGTTACAGTTATTTCACACAAAATTTCGCCTGCGGCGCATTTTGTAGTATTCTTTATTTAGAAGAACAGTGTTTCATTTAGCTTGGCGTTTTAGGATTGAAATTTGCTGAAACACGTTAAAAGCTAGAACTTGTATGGTAGGTACAGCTAACTTTTTCAGGAAAAAAAAGGCAGATTTAAAAAATTTCGCCTGCGGCGCTTAGTTTAACTTGTTCTTGGTACAGTCTTTGGGAGCTTCGCTGTTTAGCGAAGGCTAAAATGAAAAGCCAAATATGTGAACTTAAAATACGAAATTACATCAAAGGAATAATCTCAACTGATGCATTACAGTTAGTTTTACCCCGATTCTATTCTGTGCTGGCGGCACATTTTTTAGTCCGTCGGCACAAACTGGACGTCCCCCCCCCAAAGGTAAAAGGCTAGTGACGCCCCTGCCCTGGCCCCACAGCCAATACATCTTCTTTGAGTGATAAATAGAAAAATTTACAGAATAATAAAAGTGTCATTTTCCCACGGGTCCGAAAGTGCTGCCATCTATTGTTTCTACCCGTTTCTGTTCGTGTTTCTGTTCGTGATTTCAGCGGAGTTTATCATTCCATTTCTTACAATTGAGAGTGAGAAAGATAAATGATATCAGATGGGCCTCTTAAAATTTAAAAATTCTCTCCCTGCTGAAGAAATAACCGCTTATTCTTTGCTCCTTTCTAAGTGGTGAAATTAAAAAGTTGGCCTACGGCAAACATGTCAACTTTTGAACTAATACGGATACAATTTTTTTTTTAAACGGCATTCGGTAGATGTGAATCTGGGGAGTCAGCGAGAAGTTGCAATGTTCTTGTGCTCGGTGGATTCTAGTTTTGCTCGAGTAAAGTAGGTCGAGTATAAATAGCTGGTGGGACGTCAATAGTCGACTCGACCTATCAATGCTTCTTTATTAGGTTGATTACTAATAACTAGCCCCACCTTAAATACTCTGTCAAGTTCGGTAGGAATAATGGCTAGGGAGTCAATTACTCGACCAACCACTTCTTCTTTAATAGCTTGAGTATTTAGCCGTCACCACCATGGATACTTGACCACTTTTTAGAAACATTTGGTCGAGTACGAAAAGCGGTCAGCGCATCAAGTACTCGACCTACCGATCCTCCTTCAATAGGTCGAGTATTTTTAGTCATTACCACCCTGAATACTTGAATTCTCATTGGTAATATTAGGTCGAGTACGAACAGCTGTACTCGACCTAGCAACCCTCCTTTAACAGTTAGAGTATTTTAAGCCGTCAGCGCCCTGAATACTTGACCGCTTACTAGTATATTAGGTCGAGTACGAATAGCTGCTAGGGTGTCAAGTTCTCGGGTCTAGGTGAGACCCCCCCCCCCCCAGACAAAAAAAAACACGTAATAAGTGGTCAAGTATTCACTGCTCTGACGGCTAAAAATACTCGACCTGTTGAAGGAGGTTTTGTAGGTTGAGAACTTGGGGTTCCGGACCCCCCACCCACCCAAAAATCCTGTCTAAAACTCTCCCGGTACCCCCCCCCCCCCCGAATAGCTAAAAGCTAGAAAAGGAATACAAATTTACAAATTAACTAATACACGTACAAGAAATTACCAGAAATAAAGGATGGAATCAAGGTTCGTGAAGGCAACTCGCTGGGTTTTTAAACCTTTTTTTTTTAATTAAATTCAGTAAAAGTTAGGTTTCGATTCGGTAAATTTTACCAGGTGCGCCCGAAGAAAAGCTCGTGACGCCCCTGGCCGCGACAAGTGCATTGACTTAAGGAACCTATGCTACATTTCAACAATAAAGAAATAAATCGAAAGACAATTAAGCTTTGAGGCACTGATTTTGAGTCACACTTCAAGATACCATCCGAAGAGCAGAAACGTCACAAATGGGGTGCTTGTCCCTTCATAATATTGTCCCTTAATCGGTAAAGAAAATAAGAATTGGCGGTAAGCCCCGCGGTTTTTCTAGAGAAGGTGGATTTTTTCTTTAATCAGGTCAAATTCTCTTAAAAACAGTAGATTTTTCTGAAAACAATTGGTTCGTTCGTTTTCAGCAGGGACTAAAGATCTAGCATAATCGTCAAAGCTCTAATGCTTGGTTTGGTTAACAGACTAGAACTGTCGCTCTGAACTCTGCATGTGTATGAGGCCAGCTGCAGAGAGTGAGGAGCAAGAGTGGATCCTAATATCACTGTACATTTCCTAAGAATTTGTGAAAATTACACACTTCTGAGTAGGACCATCTTATTACTAGGAATTAGGAATTTCTTACTAGATTCTAATGAATTTTACTAGAGGCGTATTCTCGCCGTTCCCCGAGGACTCCTCGGGGAATCAAAAGAACGGCGAGAATAGGGGGAGTCACTCCACGCGGACTCCGCGTACAGAAACAGCGAGAACACCGGGAATGCTTCCAAAATAGATTTTGTTCGAAAAAGTAATACGCAGTTGACGAAATTAGTCGGGATCCACTTTATTTTTGGTTTTGTTTATTCTGATTGTTTTTCATTAATTTTACATTGCACCACCACCACCAAAATTGATTCCCCTCCGAATCTGAAAGGGAGTCCTTACTGATGACCGTGATGATAATCGGAGCATTCCTCGTCCGTGGGGATTCGCGAGAATACGGGGAGTGAGTCCCTGGGACATACAAAAACGCGGGGACTCCTCAAGTGGAGTCCTTGGGGAACGGCGAGAATACGCCTTAGACCCTCTACATGTACTACATTTTTGTTTTGTTTTACTAGATCTAGAAAAATTTCCTGCCGGTGGCAACACCAAGGCGTATTCGCGCCGTTCCCCGAGGACTCCACTTGAGCAGTTCCCGCGTTTTTGTTTGTCCCGGAGACTCACTCCCAGCGTTCTCGAGAGTCTCCATGGACGGGAAATGCTTCGATTATCATCACCATCAACAAAAAGGAATCCCTTTAAGATTCCGAGGGGGATCAATTTTTGCTAATGTTGGTGCAATGTAAAATGAATTAAAACAATCAGAATGAACAAAACTAAAAATAAAGTGGACACAGACTAGTTTCGTCAACTGCACAATAATGTTTTTGAAGAAAATCTATTTTGGAAACATTCCGCGTGTTCCCGTTGTTTTCCGTAGGCGGAGTCCCCGTGAATTGACTCCCTCTATTCTTGCCGTTCCCTTCGGCTCCACGAGGAGTCCTCGGCGAACGGCGAGAATACGCCTTTAGTCTGCCAAAGAGCAGGGGTGGCCCGAAGGGGGGGGGTGAGGGGGGGTGACTCACCCCCCCTGCCTTCTGTTAAGTCGTATCAGTCGTTTACTTTGACCTTTTGCTAAGTTGTATCATTCGTTTATTTTGGCCTCGCCGAGGTCCGGGCATTCATTTTAATAAAAAATAATCCGAGTCGTTTAAATATTTTTTTAATTTTGTCTCTGCACAGCTTCAGTCGTAAGCAAGTCCCCAAAGAAGTCGTTTAAACCAGGTTTTGTAACCAGATAGGTCACAGACATGATTCATGGGGGCAGCAATGCGGCTACCTGTTCTACTCCCATGGGATTTGGATCTGCCTAACTTCGGTCTTTCAGATTTCAGCCTGTCAAAATTACAATAGGTTAGTTGTTAAAGTGAAGTCTGACTAGTAACATTGAAATACCTTATAGACCAAAAGCGAGAGACAAGGTTATGTGCATTAATATTTGGTCATCTTTGGCTATAAGTGAAAAAAGAAGGAATATAATTTTTAAACAGAATGGAAAAGCCATCAGAAATCAAATGACAGGAAACCCGCGAATGAAGTGTGCCAGAACAAACCGAAAAATGTCGATTACAAAGAGAGGTTAAGGTAGGAACAACGCTTGAAAAGGACAAGGAGGATTTTAATATACACCCTAAATTCTTTTCCCAGGACAGCAGGGGTTCCGCAGACGCTTGAATAGCTCATTCTAGTCGGGAGGTAAATTTTTGGCCTCTATGCTAGCAGAGGCGTTACTATCAAAATGTTGGGGGGGGGGGGGGGGAGAGGAGCAAAAATGTTCCTTCAGCCAAAGCTGACTGCGAATCGTATGTATCACTGCTGACTGCAAATCATATCACTATCAAATATGGGAGGAGCAAGGTGTTTACCGACTGGCTGGTAATTTTTACCGTCTTTTTTTTGCGGAAAAATCGACTGAATTTTAAGAAAACCGACCGTTTTTAAGAAAAATCAACTGTTTCCAAAATCGATTCTTTTTACGAAAAACCTATTTTTTACCGGCTAGCCTACAACATCGGGGGACGGGGGGGGGGGTGCATCCACCCCCCCCCCCTACGTGACGCCACTGTATGCCAGTATTAAAGCACATCTAAAAAGACTTCGTAAAATTCAGGACACTCATACAACTCGAAAATGATCTCTTTTATGTTTTATGTTGCTATTAGTTCGGAGCAAATCTACTTTCTTTTTTATGGGTTTTATTTTGTCACCTTTTCGATGGATAGAGGCGTGATTTCATAGCTATTCTTAATTTTTCATTGGGATCGCAAAATGACGCTCTACTCCTGGGCTTACGTCTATAAATCAGGATCTTTTTGCAGGAATTACTTTTTTTGCTTGAATACGGAACAAATCTACTTTGTTTTCTGTGGCCACTATTTTGTCACTTTTACGACGGTCAGATTTGTTATTTCAAAGCTGTTTTTTCCTTTTCAATGGGATTGCCAAAAGACGGTATCCTCCTCGGTGTTTCACAAAATTTCGCCTGTGGCACATCTCATAGTATTCTCTACTTAGAGGAACGCTGTGTCATTTACTTGGCGATTAGGCTTGGAACTTTTTAGATCTGAAACACATTAAAGGCTGGCCAGAATCTTTCTAGACAAAGGCAGATTAAACAAAAAAAATCGCCTGCGGCGCTTGCTTTAATTTGTCCCGGGTACAGGAGTTGAAAGCTTTCCTCTTATGCGAAAGTTTAAATGTAAAGCTGAGGCGAAGGTATGTATACACAAATTTTGATTACAGGAATAATTTCAGCTGATGCATTGCAGATAGTTTTACACCGGCTCTATTATTTGCTGGTGGGGATCGAATGTGCGCCATTGCCGCATAGTCGCAACAGTTCATTTTTGTTGGTACCTGCGAGTCGTATATTACGATCCATGAGTCGTTGAAATGAGGGGTCTCACCCCCCCTGGCCTGAGTGCTTCGGGCCACCCCTGCCAAAGAGGTGATGCAATAGTAGTTTCGTTTTTGCAGATACCATGGTATCTGTTACCACGGTAACTGGATCTGTAATTAGTTGTTTTTGCAGTTACCGTGGTATCTGATATACGGTTGCTCTGCAAAACAACAATGGCCAAAATTGCGCTTTTCGGAGTCATCCCAAAAGAAAAACAGATATTTAGTCACATCACTAAGTGCTAAATTTCTTTCTCACCAATCTGACAAAATTTTACGAAAGTGAGATGACTTTTCAGATACCACGACCAGTTACCACGGTCGGACCGTAGTATCTGAATATCAGATACCACGCTAAGTGGCCAGATACCACGGGAACTGCAAAAACGACTTTAGACCGTGGTATCAGTTACCATGATATCTGCGAAAACGCAACTACTGTCGGAGGAGTTAGAGATAGGGTTCTGAAATTACGGTGATTCCCAGTAAAGATACTTCCACATGTGCTAGGACGATGAAACTTGGCAATATCAGGGTCTCTAGTATTTTCAGTTGAGAAAAGTCGTTTCACTGATTCACAATCTTGGGGCGAGTGCAGGGAAGGGGAATCCTGAATCTTGAGGTGTCTAACTTCGATCCGATCAATGTGGAAGGAGTCGGGGGGGGGGGGTGGGGGGGGTGACACACATGTTTTGTGACACGCTTTGAGTGTAGCGATTGAGATGACTCTTGGTGGGAAAAACAAGCATAAGCCCTAGATACAGCAGTGACAAAACTGGCACTCTGGAGGGGGGGGGGGGGATTCCGGTGATCGTGATTTAAGTACTTCCAGATATGCTAGGACTATAAAACTTGGCTTGAACATTAGAGACTTGACAAGAAAGTGTCATTTCCCAGGTCCGACCATCCCTTAAAGTACTTATCTTAACCTTAAAGTACCAAAAATACTTTAAGCTAAATATACATTTTTTGTGTGTTTTCTTAGAAATGAATTTCTAGCAGACGTAAAGTTCGCATCTTAACCAAAAAGCAAAAAAAAGTTCTATTGACCAAACCATATATTATATTCATGTTCCTAAAGGACCCAGGATCATTTTTGCCTCAAGAATTTTGGTTACAGATGAATTTCTAGCGTCTTTAAAGTGCGCAGCATCACAGCCATCTGCAACAATAAAATACTTTTTAACAAACGATACATTCTCCTGATTTCCATTGGTCCATGATTAACAAACCCACGACTTGCCATATTCCTACTTTTATCATCTTCCCAGCCTTGTAGCTGCCATATGAGCTTCTAGCTCTTCTTCTTTTGGGATGACTTTGAAAAGGGCAATTTCGGCAATGTCGTTTTTGCCGAGCAACCGTATATCAGATACCAACATAACTGCAAAAACGAAGCTCATTTTCCATCTTGAGCGGCTTGACCCTGAAGAGGACCCTTGCCAAGAAGGGCACAAATATAGCTCCAATAAAATGTAGTTGACTTAGGTGGGAAAAAGAGGTAGGAAGGGGGGTAAGAAGGAAGCACTAGGTAGGAAGTAGGAAAAAGGTTCTTGAAAAGAATAGGACTTTGCCAGTGGCCCAGTGTGCTTCCCGATTTTGTGGCGACGCAGAAGAGAGTTTATGCCATCTGCTGACGGATTGTTGGGGGGTGAAGGATATTGGAGACAGATTTTTTGGTGGGGTACTCATAGTATTTTCTGGTATTATGGAGTCGACGAATCGTCAGGTAATTCGGTCTGTATGTGAATATTTTAAGTTTATACTGGAAGTTCAGATTGTAGGTGATTCGGTTAATAGTAGAAGGATAAAAAGGAGCATTGTATGTAATATTAAAGGTCAATTTTGTTAGTTAAGTGCGAGAATGAATGCTGATGTATGGCCCTTTGTTGGCTTCAATAATACATTATTATTATTATACAGCCAATTCACGCCCAAAAATGCTCCAGATTATGGTCCCGAAGTTCCAAAATTTTAATTAAAAAATCCGGTATACGGCGCCAAACGACGGCGCGCCGCCACCAAAAATAAAACAGGCGTGGCTTTGGGTCTACCGACGAATTTCGTGGCAGTGAGTGACGATGAAGTTTTGGCTTGGCCTCAGAGATTGTTCTAAGTAGAGTTGTACTGTTCATTGTTCTAGATAAAATCCATATTGTCACATACAAGAATAGCCCGCCTTGACCTTACGTAGGTACACCGAAGTCGCAAGGGCGGGGGGGGGGGTATATTATCAAACGCAGATTCAATAAATACTTATTAATAACAGCTTGATGCAGCAAAGATTCATATTAACGTAAGACCGCAGGCAATTTTTTTTATTAAGACTCATATTAACCTAACAGCCGTAGATTGATTTTTTAGAGCTGACTTTTCTCCACAAAACTTAACCATTTCCCGTAAAATTGTAGTTTTTTATCTGGTGCAAACCCTAAAATCTCGACCATCACTTAAACTAAAATAGAATACTAAGTACAGCACAGCAGGCGAAATTGTTAGATTCGCCTTTCTTCTCCCAAAGTTCAACTACTTCCCACGGAATTTTTAGTTATAATTCTATCAAGCGCGAACTTAAAAGTCTCACACGTCAACCCACGTAACCCTCACAGAAAATACAGAACACCAAAAACGGTACCACAGGCGCAACTTTCTAAGACACTTTACAAATTTTATCGGTGCTTCGGGTCGCACCAAAACTAATTAAGGTCAAAAGTGTGAGAAAGGATTTCCTTGGAAGTATCAGTTCCATGGAAAAGTAGACGTTGAAATTTGCAAATTGCATTGAAGCAATATGTTAACTAAAACCGATTGACATAGCAAGCTTTTGTCAGAAGCTTATTTTTGTGTGCTTGCGGGAAGGAACTAATTTTGTACAGTAGATTCAGCCCAAGCTGACTGCGAATCATATTTGACGGTGCAAAACGGAGACGTCAGCTACATTTTATAAGAGCCATATTTCGACCCTTCTTGGCAAGGGTCCTCTTCAGGCTCAAGCCGCTCAAGCTGGAAAATGTTTTGCACCGTCAATTATAATTTTGTACAGACTTTGCGACGAAATTCCTCAGATATTTCTATCCTTTTGATTAGATGGTTGAAGTTACTGGGATCCCAAAACGTAAGTGGAGGGATACCTATCACATCGCAAAAATGTCCGTCTGTCTGTGAGCACGATAACTCTCGAAGGGAATGAGATATTTTGATGAAACTTGGTGTAAGGGTTCTTTGGGTTAAGGGTAAAATCAAGTTCGTAGATGGGCATTGTAGCCCTACATTTAGGGGCGGGGAAGGGGGTTCAAATTAAGTAGCAAACAAAATATTTGTAAACAGCGAATATAGCTGATAGATAGATAGCTGATTATGGGGTAAGAAGACATGATGAACACGATGGTAAAATTCAATTTTTCATCGGACAAGTAGTTCGCCTGGAATCCGGCCCAAACCGGAAAATTGTTAAAAGTAAAAGTTTTATTTGAAGTTGATAAGACATAGTGGTAAGAAGAAATACTGAACAATATGGTGAAAACCTTTCTTTGCTGGACAAGAAGTTAGCCAGGAATCCGGCCAAAACCGGAAAGTCTGTTAAATGTAAAACTTTTATTTGAAGTTGATTAGATGATATATTTAGGGATAGGAAAACATGCTGAACAAGATGGTGAAAACAATTTCTCGCCAGACAAGTAGTTCGTCCGGAATCCGGCAAAAAACCGGAAAGTTAGTTAAAAGTAAAAGTTTCATATGAAGTTCACTAAATGTTCGATTGAGGGATAAGAAGACATGCTGAACACTTGTGTAAAAGGCATTTTCTAGCTGGACAACTAGTTCGCCCGGAATCCGGCCAAACTGGAAAATTTGTTAAAAGCAAAAGTTTTACTTGATGTTGATTAGGGGACAGACTTAGGGGTAAGAAGATACGCTGAGACTGTATATGACGATCATTTCGTTGATTAGATGTTCTTTATAGAGATAAAGATATACGTTGACAATTAGTTCACTCGGAATTCGGACAAAATAGTTTTTGCTTTGTAAAATGATGGAGTAGAAATATTCGCTTAGTTTGAAAGGCAGCAATCTTTCTGTTGACTTAGTCTTCCCGACTGCTTCCGGATAAAGCTGAGATCAAGAGCTTCAGGAATATCGCGGTTATCCTACGTTAAGAAATAGACATGAAGCAAATCAGCGTAAAACCGAACGAAACCAAATATCATATAACAAATTTAGCTCTGTGTGAAAGAGTAAGTATTTTTCCCTAAAATAACAAGCCATATCGTTAAGTTATTCCGTCTAATATTTTGATCTAATAATACGGCAACATAATTTCAAAATAAAATTGTTCCTTTTTTCGCGGCTCTTCATCGAATGATCTTGCCTTATCTACCACCGGAACCGGATACTGTGGACTGAAACATCGCAACTGAGTCGATTTTTTTTAATTAATACATTCAGCCTTGAGCGCAATTGTGGTCCTGCTTAGCTCTGTGCGGAAAAATGTGTGGAGCATTACAATACTTGCTATTCCTTTTACTTTTGAGTGCGGTGATGGTCAGTGGGTCAGGGAAAATGATAACATCGATCCCTGGATGCCTTCACTACCCAACAACTGGACCAATGCAAAATGTTAACTGCAGCTGCACGGAAAGAGTTAAGGTAAGCCTATAGAAGCTAGGTCCACAGTGAATTTGTCACTGCGCCGTTAGCCGCTTTATGGAAGTCAATTGTTATGCTGCAAACAGGTGATCAAGTTTTCCCGGCCGGATTTGCCCCACGTTCATCATTAAGTTGAAAAAGAAATCTCAACTTACCGTATGGACCTGATGAGGGTAGAAAAAATTCTTTGAATGAATTCCGGTCCGCGACTGCCCGACCCCAATTGCAACACCCAGATAACTGTCTAAAACATTTAGATAATTCTCTAAGATAATTTAGATAATTTCTTATTTATTTATCAAAATATAGTCAACTGTGGCTGCTACATAACAACTCATTTATATACACTAAGAAAACTAAAAAAACAAATATGCTGAAGGCACGAAGCCTCCAACAAACAAAGTACTCAATCAAGATGGATCAACCCACTCGAATCAGGATGGGTCAAACCCACAGTAAATTTCTTTCCCCGTGCTTGCCCCAGAGGCAGAGACAGGCGCCTTTGCGGACCACACAGAATCACCAGCAGAGGATTCGACGCCAGAATTCGAGACTGAAGAGAAAGAATGGAGGAACGACGGATTTCAGGGAGAGAAGGGACTCCTTCACCAACAAACATACCCGAAGCACTACAGTTCCATCTAAACCCATGTAACCACCGGAAAGAGTTGTTATACAAGACGCGAAAGGTCTTTTCGCGCTTGTGAGATTGGTTAGTCACAAGAGAAATAATTGTTCAAGAGATAATTCGATATTTGTCTAATTGTCAGCAATCCAATCAGACAGCCACATTAACTAAAATCTCCATGCCCTTGTTGGATTCACCTTTTTTCAGACATTTAGAGCGTGTTCCACCCTTCTAACAATAGTAACTATTAGTTACTATTTCCGTTCGAACCTTACGAAAAGTTACTACGCTGACCGTTCCAATCTGCTCGAAATAGTAAGTATTTGCGTGCCATGCTTGGAAGCGTAGTAGGAGTGGTAACTACGGATCTCTGTAACGTGATTGGCTTGATTACCCCGTGGTATGATATTTTACCGAAAATAAAAAAGTGCACTCTAGCCTTGAGGCCAAAATTCGTGACGTCATGCGTAGTAACCACAGGAAGTAAGGTGGAACATGCTCTTAGTCTTCTCGATCAAGTTTCTCCGTCTTTTTGCAAAAAGATTTCATTCTTGTCGTAGCTCTGCTGTCTGAGAACCCCGACAAGTAACTGAGCATTAATTAAGTAATTTTGTTATGTATATCAGGGGGGGACTGGTATGAAATCTGAGGACCCTAGCCGGGTGGGGTGGGTCATTTTTGCCGCGATTTAGCAGATTTTATTTGGGTGGTCCTCTTGGGTGTTTTTTTTTGTACATTGACCCAAGCAACATACCATTTGGCAGGAAATCACACGGACGAAACAGCTGGGACAAAGAGACCTATAGATATCTTATTCTGAACATCGTACTAGTACAAGTACAAGAAGCCCATTCACTTTCCCGTCAAAGCAAACTGAGTTTGGAAACAATTGTACTAAATGAAGTTAACATTTCGATTATAAGCATACAGTTTAAAAAGTAATCCGGTAATAGTAGTAAAGCGCGGACTTCTTTCACATGTCTTTTGGTGCCACAGAGTGCTGCTGATGAGCTTCATCGTGCCTCCTTACACCAAGACGCAGACTATGCTTCGTTTCCGAGGTCAACAAGACCAAAGGTTTTGATGGGATCCCAAAAATCTAATATTTGATCCAGGCAATTGAGTCTTTGTCTTCGCCAGATCCAGTTTTCGCCAGGCTAATCATCAGAGAAAACCAAGTTCAGATATGCCAAGTTCAGATATGCTATAAGCCATATCCATTTGGACGACACTGACCGAAACTTCCTGCTTTACTTCTGCCAAATGGTTTTCACCATCTTGTTCAGCATGTCTTCTTACCCCTAAATCGAACATCTAATCAACTTCAGATAAAACTTTTACTTTTAACAAACTTTCCGGTTTTGGCCGGATTCCGGGCGAACTACTTGTCCGATGACAAAATACCATCGTGTTCAGCATGTCTTCTTACCCCATAATCGCCTATCACATTTGCTGTTTAAAAATATTTTTTTTGCCCCTTAATTTGAACCCCCGCCCCTAAATGTAGGGCTATCTGCGAACCTAGCCTTACCCTTGACCCAAAGAACCCTTACACCAAGTTTCATCAAATATCTCATTCCCTTTGAGAGTTATCGTGCTCACAGACAGACGGACATTTTTGCGATGTCATAGGTATCCCTCCACTTACGTTTTGGGATCCCAAAAACTTACTGTAGTGGTTTATAAGGGTACCCTTCAAAGAATAAGATACAGGGTTGAGAGACCAGTTCGTGCTTCTAAAGATAGGAAAAACGCACTTTTCTTGAAAAAATAAAATTGACGTTATATTTGACGGAGCAAAACGGATAAGTCAGCTACATTTTATTAGAGCTATATTTCGGCCCTTCTTGGCAAGGGTCCTCTTCAGCCTCAAGCCGCTCAAGCTGGAAAATGAACTTGTGGGAAAACAATTAAAGATTCATCCTTAAATATCTGATTTTGTGAATTTCTTCTCTGAAAATTGGTTGGAGTTAAAGCTGGTGTTGTGATTTCATTCTGGAAACGGCTGCTGTTTTTGCTGTTCGAATTGGTCGGCAAAAGGGTAGAGATTCTTCTGCATTTTGATTTGGTGTCGGTTGTTTCTTCTTCTTCTTTCCAGCTAAGATGGATACTTGTCGGCGGCATGACAAGTTCATTTTCCAGCTTGAGCGGTTTGAGCCTGAACAGGACCCTTGCCAATAAGGGCCCATATAGCTCTAACAAAATGTAGCTGACTTATCCGTTTTGCTCCGTCAAATATGATTCGCAGTTAGCTTGGGCTGAAGGAATATTTATCACCAAAGTATGAAACTTCAAACAGCCCACACATGCCGCCGACAAGTATCCATCTTAGCTGGAAAGAAGAAGAAGAAACAGCCGTCACCAAAATCAAAATGCAGAAGAATCTCTAGTCTTTTAACGACCAATTTGAACAGCAAAAACAGCAGCCGTTTCCTGAATGAAATCACAACACCAGCTTTAACTCCAACCAATTTTCAGAGAAGAAATTCACAAAATCAGACATTTAAGGATGAATCTTTAATTGTTTTTCCACAAGTTCATTTTCCAGCTTGAGCGGCTTGAGCCTGAAGAGGACCCTTGCCAAGAAGGGCCGAAATATAGCTCTAATAAAATGTAGCTGACTTATCCGTTTGATCCGTCAAATATGATTCGCAGTCAGCCTGGGCTGAAGGAATATCTAAAATTGACGTTTTTACTTCACCCATCTCTTGAAGGGAAACAGGAAAAAGAAGATTACGAGGATCCGGGTATAACAAGACCAAAGGTTTCGATGGGATCCCAAAAATGTAATATTTGATCTAGACAATTGAGTCTTTTCTTCGCCAGGCTAATCATCAGAGAAAACCAAGTTCAGATATACCTCTATAAGCCATATCTATCTTGACGACACTGACCGAAACTTCCTGCTTTACTTCTGCCAAATTTCCTTTTCGGGCCGAATTCTGAGTGAACTAATTGTCACCGTATTTCCTTATCTCTATAAAAGAACATCTAATCAACTTAAAATAAAACTTTAACTTATAAATAAAAAATCTGGTTACAACCGGTAACTAGTTGTCGGAGTAGAAAATGCTTTTCACATAGGTGTTCAGCATGTCTTCTTACCCCTAAATAGAACATTTAATCAACTTCAAATGAAACTTTCACTTTTAACCAACTCGCCGGACGAACTACTTGTCCGGCGAGAAAACGGTTTTCACCACCGTGTTCAGCATGTCTTCCTACCCCTAAATAAAATATCTAATCAACTTCAAATAAAACTTTTACATTTAACAGACTTTCCGGTTTGCCCGGATTCCGGGCTAACTACTTGTTTGGCGAAAAATGGTTTTCACCATCGTCTTCAGCATCTCTTCTTTACCCCTAAGTTGAACATCTAATCACTTCCAATAAAACTTTTACTTTCAACAATTTTTCAGGTTTTGGCCGGATTCCCGGCGAACTAGTTGTCCGATGACAAAATGGTTTTCACCATCGTGTCAGCATGTCTTCTTACCACATAATCGGCTATCGCGTTAGCTGTCTAAAAATATTTTGTTTGCCCCTTAATTTGAACCCCCTCCCCCACCCCTGAATGTAGGGCTACAAAGCCCATCTGCGAACTTGACCTTACCCTAGACCCAAAGAACCCTTACACCAAGTTTCATCAAAATATCTCATTCCCTTCGACACTTATCGTGCTCACAGACAGACGGACATTTTTGCGATAACATAGGTATCCCTCCACTTACGTTTTGGGATCCCAAAAACTTAAAAAAAATCCTTCACGTCTGCTGAAATAAGCTTTTTCCTCGGATAGTCTTCGTGATAATAATAAAAGGAGTGCAGCATACTTCTAACCTTGTGATTTGGAATCGAACGATAGGCTACACACCCTGCTATTGGGGGTGGTGTGTGCAATATTTTTTGTCTTATGCAGATTTTTCGGCGGGTATTGGGGTACCCCTAGCGGTTTCAGATTTCATACCAGCCCGGCGGGGGTGGGTGGGTCTTTTTTCCGAAAAAGGCCAGATTTTAGGCTAGGGGTCCTCAGATTTCATACCAGTCCCCCCCTGATGTATATGTATTTATAAATGTATATTATATTGTATTTATTATATTATCTCAATACATTCAATCAGTTCCGGGTGCCAAATGTGTTGAAGCATATTGCATGTTCGTGTTACAGGCTGACGAGGACCCTTGCCAAGAAGAGCCGAAATACCGCTGGAGCAAATCTTAGCTTGACTCATCCGTTTTTCTTATGATTCACCGTCAGATTGGGCTAAAGGAGTATCTATTTCGATTTTCATATATAAATATTGATTTATGTATTTCTATTTTTAGAAATTCAGTAATGTTCAAGTCATTAAGCACTGCCACAAGCTAGACCCATTCATACTAGTTCTACCCAGGGGCGTCGCAAGTTTATTTTCGTTGGGGGGGGGGGGGGGGGGTGCAGAGCCAAAATTTTTACCGATCGCTGAAATTTTCACCGAATTCTAGAAACTGAGAATTCGAGCTTTAAATTATGGAACATAAAGGATTACGTAGGACGTGAAAGACGTAGGCATGAAAGACGATAGAGAGATTGCAGCATAACCAACTAAAACAGACGGGATCGTAACGAAAAAATTTAGCATTACGAAGTATAGAACTTTTAACTTTGAGACTAAATTACCGGCCTTTGATAGCCACTTTGAGCCAGCAAATTACAGGATCGTTAATCGGGCTCCTTCTTGTTGGAATAATATAACTTTTGGAAATGAGTGTTCTTTCTGATCAGAGTTTGACAAAGTTGTAAACAAAGACGGAGTCTCGCCTATTGGTCAATTATGACACAATTTTTCAAATCCGTGTCATCGCCGACCAATAGGATTCGAGACTCCTTTTTTGTGTTCAAACTTTGAAGCCTCCAAGCTCTTACTTCCATGGGAACTCTTTTGCAAAAACAGAACTATAAGATTAAGGAATAGCCCAATTAACATATCCAGCAAGTCCCTGGCTCAGAATGATGGTCAAACGCAGATAATTTTATTTCAAAGTTGAAAATCCTATGCCTCCCAATGTTAATTTTCTTTGTTATGATCCCCTGATGACCGTGTAGCAATGTCCGTTTTATGGTCCATTTACACACTGCGTAAAATCCGAGCGTATTTTGAAATCCGAGCGTATTTTGAAATCCGAGCATATTTTACGCACGTTTTGAGCTTGAAAAGATTTCTAGCAATACGAACGTTTTTGAATATAAAACGGACCGATTTCTCTATTTACGTCCGTATTGCTAGAAATCTTTTCAAGCTCAAAACGTGCGTAAAATACGCTCGGATTTCAAAATACGCTCGGATTTTACGCAGTGTGTAAACCCACCATTAGGCGGAGCCCACTTGGAGAATGTATTGCTGGGCATGATTACAGTAATAGCGTCGATCTATTATAGACAATAGAAAATTAAATCGAGGGCCGCAGGCGAAAACTTTCGAAATCCATTTTTTTTTCCTGTAGGCTAAAATTCCTGTAGGCTAAAAAATGTAACTCTTAAAAGTTCTGTCATTTACCGTGGACTAAATACGGAGACTGTAAGAAGTTGCCGGAAGCGACTTTCCGGCAGCAGCAGCAACTGTAGTCTAGTCCTTACTACCCATAATCACATAAAGTGAGTGCCGCAGGCGAGATTTTTTTTCTTTTTCCTGCCAAATTTAATTTCCATCCAGGTTCTAGCTTTTAATGTTTTGAAATCTCACCTAAAACTGGCTTAAAACCCCAGTCAAATGACGCGCCCTTCCACAAAATAGAGAATGTTAGCTTACGAAAAGCATTGCTGGAGGAAATTTCGAAATATTTATGAATAGATCTTGTTTTGTTGGGTCCAAAATAAAAGTAAGGACTATCGATGAAATCATAGATCATCCCTTTTTGCTGCGACCAGTGCTTCACTCGACATCTTCCGAGTTTCTAGGTTCGTGGTAACTCCCGAATCCTGGCAATTATAACGAATAAATTACCGAATCCCAGTTATTATACCGAATAAGTTTAGACCTATATCGTGTTCCAGATTCTGTATAACTACCGTATCCCGGTTACTATACCGCATTGTTTTGGTATCGAAAGACTACCGAACAATATTCATATTCGGTACACTTTCGTCAAAACTGGAACATAAAATTATACCGAAGAAATTACCGTGATACCGAATAATTTTGAAGCGATAGCTTATTCGGGATTCTGTGTAACTACCGAATCTCCATAAATATACCGAACAGTTCTGCATCGAAAAATTACCAAATAATATCAGTAAATTCTCTCACTAAATTTGTGATCACTATCGAATACTGGTAATTATACCGAATCCCATTCATTATACCGAATAGATTTGTACCGATAGTCTATTTAGGATTCTGTATAACTTCTGAATCCCCAAAAATATATCGAATAGTTCTGCTATCAAAAAAGTACCGAACAATTTTAGTAAGATTTTTGGACTGCCGGCCAATTTTTTTTTACCGAATCTCAAAAAGGTAGTGGGTTGCTGCACCCCCCCCCCCCTTGCGACGCCCCTGGTTCTACCTAACAACAAAGATTCCCCAGAATATGACTGAGAAATAGCTGCAATGACGTAGGCTGTAGGGAGCCTTACACAGATTTCGTTTTTACACATTCTACTAAGCAAACTGTCCATTTGCAATTGTCATTGCGATGAACTCCCCTTGTTCCAGTTCAGCACTCCAAGCGGACTGGTTTCTGAAAGTTCCCCATTGTCTCATTCCTAGTGACATAGAGATAGTAAAATATGGATACATAGGACAATGAGCGGAAAATAATAGCTTTCACTTTCTACCCCAAAGCCACTGCAAAATCCTATTGCTCGGGAAGCAAAGAAATAGCTTTCACTTTCTACTAAAAAAGACACAGCAAAACTTGCGTTGCTAGGGAAGCACATTGCAGCTTTTCTGTTCATCAAATGTTCGATCCATTTCACTTTACCTATGGGCAAGTGCAAGTGCAAGGAGCGCTAAGGACAGTAAACCCTAGCTTCACTTTCCAGATTCGTCCAGAGATCAATTTTTTTCCAAGATTGATCCGAAAGGCGAAGCAAGGCTAAACATTCCGGGGTGTTTGTTGGACACCCTGATCTCGAAATCTGGAAGGTATCATAGAGGTAATACATTTGAGAGACACAATACTTGATGACTATCTCTCCTTGCAGATGCAAAATCTCCGGCCTCTCCGGGTACCTAGCGGAAGAAAGGCAGAAGTGGTGTCACAGCTGCTCCCAAAGATCGCGGTGATTTGTTTGACACAGGATTTGAGTCGTGAGTTTGAGTCGTTACGGAGACACTTACTCCTTCTTCCTGAGGATCAGTGGCGTGTTTTGGACTTAGTCACAAAGAGTATAAACATGCTGATTGATGTATAGAGTAGGAGAAAAAGTAAAAATGATTGACAGTTGTGATTAGGAAACAAGACGTATCTGAAAAAGGTATCTTGCAGGATAGCAACAGTAACTATCATCATGAAAATCCGGAAGGGTTGGCTTGACCGTGTGCAAGCCCCAGATATCTGGTAGGTCAAGCCTATCTTTTTACAGAAACTAATACTCTTGGAAGCGCTTGACTGAAACAGAAGACATATTCTCGCCGTTCCCCGAGGACGGCTCGGGGAATCGAACGGGAACGGCGACCCACGTAGACTCCGTGTACAGAAACAGCGAGAAGACGGGGGATGCTTCCAAAATAGATTTTTCAAAAAAAAAAAAAATCTTTTTGTTCTGATTTATATCTGATTGTTTTTAATAAATTTTACACTGCACCAACACCAGCAAAGATTGATTCCCATCCGAGTCTGAAAGGGAGTCTTTTTTGAAGATGGTGATGATAATTGGAGCATTCCCCGTCCGTAGGGATTCGCGAGAATACGGGACAAACAAAAACGCGGGGACTCCTCAAGTGGATTCCTCGGGGAGCAGCGAGAATACGCCTATGGTGAATTGTTCCTGGAACAAACTGTGCGTCTTCCCTTTCCCTAACTGTTCTCCAAGAATTAATTTATACAAACACTTTCAGACCATCGAGATTCCTTCTATGGTCGTTATCCCGTTGACAGTCACGAAGCTGAGTTTTGAGGGATGCGACAAGGTTGTCATCAATACAGATTCCCTTACTCCGAACTATTTCGATAAGTTGGTAATTACGAACTGCGTTGAGGTTCAACTCCGAACAGGCTGCATTTCGGTAAGAGTACTTTTGTCTCATCTTATTTAAGTTTTTTCATCACAGAAATGTTGTTGTGACGACGAATCATCACAGAAATGTTGTTGTGACGACGAATCATCACAGAAATGTTGTTGTGACGACGAACCTTCTAGGTGACGTTTGCTCCCTACGTCCTATTTTAACATAGCGAATATGATGGATCTCAGCCAAGGCCGTATCCAGGGGGGGGGGATTAGGGGGTTGACCCCCCCCCGAAACATACAAAAATAATCATTTGTATAGGCTTTTCCCTCTGATCTACGTTGTTTTTTGTATTTTTTTGCGCGACCAGCAGGCAACCTCCCCCCCCCCAAAATACATTCCTGAATACGGGCCTGGTCTCAACGCTTATGTATCTGCCTCGCTCTCGTCGGATTCGCAAGCTAAATTGGTCTAAACTAAGTTGTATCGCAATTCCATACAAAAAATATTCCTTCAACCCAAGCTGACTGCGAATCATATTTGACGGTGCAAAACGGATAAGTCAGCTACATTTTATTCGAGCTATTTTTCGGCCCTTCTTGGCAAGGGTCCTCTTCAGGCTCAAGCCGCTCAAGCTAGAAAATAAACTTCAAGGAAAATAAACTTCAAGTTTATTTTCCAGCTTGAGCGGCTTGAGCCTGAAGAGGACCCTTGCCAAAAAGGGCCAAAATATAGCTCGAACAAAATGTAGCTGACTTATCCGTTTTGCACCGTCAAATATAATTCCATACAAACGTGACGTCACACCAGTTTGAGCTATTTTACCTTAGACAAGGACAAATTGTAGTTTATTCCTATCAGTGAATACATATTTTAATATGTATCTGTAGAGCCAAGCGGTCAGCGAGGCGCAGGTCGTGTTTACATTTATAATACGACCTAGGGACGTTCATCCTATGTTGGGTCCTAAATCACGCGACGTCACTAAGTAGGTCACGACTGTATGGAATTCCGATACAATTAAGTCGATACCACTAAATTACGAATACGAAGTGTCTTTAGCTGTTTTTTTTTCTTATCTATATGAAAAGAATGTTGTCATGTTTATTTACATTGTTTTGTTTAAGTGTTTTAATTTGTATATGTTTGTGTATTTCACTGATACTCCGCTGTTACACAAAAAGTGGGTCATAAATAAATAAATAAATAGAAAAATTAGACAAGACCGTTGGTTCCTCCGTCGGACAGCCCCAGTCCTCCAGCCAAATATACGCATCGTTTGGGATCCTAAAGATGAAATATATTGGGCTTCCGGATCCAGATCATCTGGCAATCTTCTATATATATAAATATACCCGATACAAAATTTATCTCAAAATAGTAGGCTGTACGAAAAAGTAGCATGAGGTACGAACTGATGCAATTACATTCTTCATGTCAAGGCTACCGTGTTACTGCATTCTACTGCATGCTACTATTAGCAAGACTCTATGCTACTATAGCAAGACAGGATGCTACTGGATATTACTGCTTAAGATTGGCACAATCTGAGGCACATTAAATGGTAGTACTCTTAACTATTACATAACAATACATGCAATTTTTCGTACAACTATCATAAAACTACGCAGGCTAAATTTTTTCATCGGGTAACCACGAATGCATTGCGGGGTGCTCGACGTAAACGGCTTTCGTGAATCCCTTTACTGCAGAACCACTCTCACCTTATATATCTGGAAAGTCTACTAAAAGCAAGTATTCTTAAAATAACATTTTTTTTTAGAGCCTTTCATACCCGATGAAAAATTCGTAGCCTGCGTAGTAGTATGGTAGTAGTACGAAAACGTTGCATGTAAGACTATTTAATAGCAAAAAAACTATCATTTAATGTGCCTCAGACTGGTCCAATCTTATGTAGTAGTATCCAGTAGCATCATGTCTTGCCATAGTAGCATCCAGTCTTGCTAATAGTAGCATATAGTAGTATGCAGTAACACGGTAGCCTTGAAGTAGAAGCATGTAGTAGCATCGTTAGTACTGCATGCAACTTTTTCGTACTACTTCATAGTACTATTTTGAGATAAATTTTTCATAGGGTACGAGGCATCGCTAAGAACTATTTCACAAAATTGCGGATTTATGAACTCAAGGACCACAAAATTAATTTACAGTTTCTAGTATGTCAGTAGCTATGCTCCAAAAGCTGGGAAACTAAAAGCAACACGGCTTCACTAAACCAAAGAAAAGTTAAAGAATACAAAAAAAATTAACTTTTCAGATCTTCAAGTTCCATTTCAAGACTAACAATTAGTAACAATGAAAACAAACCATCGATCAGAAGCTGCGTTCGTTGCACTCAGGGCTGTCTCTGGTGTGTCACCAGTGTCCGGTTCTTCTCTTATAACGCGTTTTTTGGTTCAACGGTGACTTGCTAACTCCTCGCGGAAGCCGGGTTCCCGAGCAGGTTCTGGTTAGTCCGCACCAGCGAGGTAAAACCGGACACCGGTTATTTCAAACACGGGTTAAAAGACTGGTCCAGACAACTGGGTCTTGTCTTAACCAGATCCAGTCATCGCCAGACTCCTTGAAGATTTTTACAATCAAAATTCAGAAACAGATTAAGGCCAAATAGCTAACAATCTGAGAAAACCAAGTTCAGACGTGGATTCAGCATGTGTGTTTACCCCTATAAGTCACGTCTGTTTTGACGAAAACTTCCTGCCACTTCAGCCAATATCCCGGTTTCGGCCGAACTCCAAAACTACTTGTCCAGCGAAAAAAGAAAGCTGAAAAACGAACTCAGGTATCTTCTTTCCCCAATTTTGAACATCAAATCAACTTCAAATACAAATTTAACTTATAACAAATTTTCTGACTTCAGCCGGATTCCGGTCGAACTGTATGTCCGGGTAAAATATGATTGTCGCACACGGATTCAGCATCTCTTCTTACCCCAAAATCGGTTATCTAAACAACTAGAAATAAAACTTTAACTTCTAACAGTTTTCCGGTTTTGGCCGGATTCCGGCCGAACTACATGTCCGGGTTGAAATTTTTTTCACATAAGTGTTCAGCATGTCGTCTTGCCCTAAATCGAACATCTAATCAACTTCAAATAAAACTTCTACTTTTAACAAACTTTCCGGTTTTTCCGGATTCCGGGCGAACTACTCGTCCGATGACAAAATTAATTTCACCATCGGGTTCCTAACTTGACCAGAACTGGGAATAGGGCGATACAATTTCTTTTACCAAGATCATAGGGCTGTAAAATTGCTTTTAAAGTTACACTTCCCCCACCCACCCCGTCCATGGGCAAATCGGCCCAGATTGCCCAGGAGTAAAGTGTTACCCGTGACAGGAATCTACAGGTATCAAGTTATAACTTGGTAGGTTTGTGAGCATTGCGGTCTCTTTTTCCTTTTAGCAATCCCACCCCCACTTGGTTCAGGGGCAATTAGGCCCAGATTGACCGTTTCTATGTTTTTAACTTGACAATAACCTGAGATAGGGAGATGAAATTCCTTTGTCCTTTTTGATCATAGGGGTTGGGTGTATATATGTGGAGCAGAACCAATCCCCGAATGGCCAAGTGGTTCCAATTTTCTCATGAGTTAAGTTTTTGACCCGTGACTGTAATCAAACTCTAAGCTATTATAGTCGAGGATATTTAGGTCTAGATATGCCATTTGATGGGTCAACAGCAGCAAGTAATACCACGCGGCATACTTCAGTCCTTAATGATCAGTTGGAAACTGGACGGTTTTGTCATGTGACCGATATTGGGCTGCTACGATTTATTTCATTACACTTCTTTTTACCCTGCTAACGAAAAATAGGTTTAAAGGTTCGGACTGGCTAGCAAGACATTCAGTATCGAAACTAAAACCATTCTTGCAAGATGTCGAAGATCTTCTTTGGATTTCTAAATGCGGTTTGTTTCCATAAAAACCTCTTAAAATGGGATGATTTCAATTATTTTTTTGGTGATTCGGGATTTGAAATGTCTGGGTGTAACGCCATTTGCTTAAAAGATGTGATATAGATTTTAATTTCACACTCCACGTCTGAGCGCTTGCGCACTTGTTTAATTCTGTTTCTTGCCAGGTAACACATTTGTTTAGGATTCGGCTAAAACCGAACATTTTGTTAGATTAGAAGATTTTTGTAAGGTCGATCAGAGATGCAGTATGGGGGTAAAAATTCGTACTGAACCCTTAGCTGAACATGGTTTTCTCGACGGATTAGTTGTTTAACCGCAATCGCCCAAAAGAACTCGCTACGGTATGTAATTTTTTTTTTGCGGTTGTAACAATTTTTTGCGGTTGATATGTGATAAAAAAAATGTAGTAACAAGCGGTTGATTTTAGATAAATACAAGACACGTACAAGACCCGATTGTCTTGACCAAGAAGTACAATGCATATTTCGTTTTCGGTTCCCATTGAAACCTTTTTTTTCTGCGTTCCTTCTTCAGGTAAAAATAAAAGGAGTGATGTTACAAAGTGATGTTACTAAGCTGACGTACCCGTTTGACGCAGTTAAAAACTCTCAAGAACAAATAATCACAAGAACCTCCGTCGCCCTATCTTTGCAATCCGACCATGCAGAGTCGAATGTATTCCAAAAACCGTGCGAGATGCAAACGAGCGGAGGGTAGGGGCTACGCGAAACAACAGAGTTCATTACCTCTACAAAACAGCTACATCGCAGTAGAACCCCAGAGAAGAAATTGTTCGAGAGTAAGAGTAAGATGTCTATCATTGTGACGTCAGACGTGACGCGCTGCAGAGTCTGCTATAATTTTTCCTCTGATATGCGCAGCAGAGAAGGGAGAAGTAAACGGGTATCAGCAAAGCTCAGCAAGTAGCTCGAGCTCGACTTAGTTCTGTCGGGGTATCCATAGTCGCTGCGTGGGATCAAAGACGGATTATTTGTTCTTTGATACGATAGTGTTTTATTTATTGAGCACAGAGAATAATCAGGGATCGAAATGGATGAGTATTTCCTCTTTTTCTCCGAAATTGTAATGCATCGCATTCAGATTTCCGTATAGTGACTGGGATTTTAAAATCAAATCGGACTGTTCTTGCACGTAGCTTGAGTTGTGAGAGCTGGTTTTACAGAAACTTCAAATACTAAAGCTAAGTACTCACACAGTCCGATAAGATTCCGCACGCGAAAACGCGAATGCGAAATCGCGTCACTATGCCCAACAGGTTTTTCTGACAAGACGAAATTCGGACGGGAAATTTGGCCTCGGATTTGAAAGGTCTACGGCTTAGCCTAGTCACGTGATGCTCATTGATTGCCGAATGTTTGCAAATTCTCTGTTCATTAAAAAAATGTTTACTTTGTATTGTTTATATAAAATACAGGAGACGTATGCAAGTCTGAACAGTTCTGAGTAGTAGGCTACAGGGGCGGTCCGATGGGCTTGGGCATGGCGGGGGGGGGGGGGGGTGAGGACTTCAAAATATACGACTTGCCAAAAACACAGTACCAGCAGGCTCAAGAAATATTAACGTTCTTAAACGTTACGGATAATTCCATTGTAGTACTCAATAATAAACAAATAAGTAACAGGAATTAGACGTTGCCGTTCATATCAAATTTCGCTGGACCTCGCCTTGGTATCAGCTTCTGACATATCTACTCAAGACAAATTAAAGTCAGCGCCGCAGGCGAAATTTGTTCAATCCGAGCAAAATTCAGCTACGGTAAATCTCAAATCTCAAGTTAAAAAACTGCACAAAAATGATGCACACTTCAAGTAAATAGAAATAACTACGAAAGAGCTGGTATTTTACTATTAATGCAGAAAGTTGATGAAATGTCGCTGTTCAATTGTAAAAGATAAACTGTAAATATAACCATACATCCTGTAGATAGGCTAGTAAATATTTTAAGTTTGCCTACCAGGTAGCTTGAATCAGCAGACACTTGCAACCAAGATCTTTCTCTAACAAACATGTTTTTGCAGCTCACATTAAATAGATCGTATAAACACTTGAAAATTCAGACACAGCTTATTAATTTTTCAATTCTCAGAGTTACAATTTCGCATGCGTTTAAAATTTGCTCCGGAAAAAGTAGAATATTTTCGACTCAAATCGGAACGAAATTATCGGACCGAATCCACATGCGATGCGTCAAAATTGCAGAGCGGAGAAGGAAATTCGCACCGGACTGCGAAATTCGGACTGTGTGTGCAATGTACTTTAAGTACTTAATATACGATTAGGTACTTAATGTAAGTACAATATTAAGTACAGTGTTATATCCGTGGACTCACAAACACTTTGTGGGCCACCTGTGGCTCGAAAAGAGCGTTTCCGAGGTTTTTTATGCGCGGCCCAAAGTTTCTTGGCGTTTTTTTTTCTGCTTCTGTTTCTCGCGGCGAATTCAAATTTAGCAGCAAAATAATGTCAAAACATAAAAGTAACTACTGTCTCAAGCATTTATACGTTATTTGTTGAGATTTTATCGGAATTTTATTTTCATTTTAGAGATTTGAAACTACCGCCCTAAAAATAGTATAATCGGAATTTCCGTGATTTTCAACTTGTGGCTGGACTGTGCGGCACACGATCGTATTTCCGTGACAAACACTCGGAAGTGTGTGGCCCACAATTGTGTCACCGAAAAACGCCTTAAATAAATGATGGTAGTTTTTAACAGTATCTTCAAGTAACCCATGCACACGGCTTTACAAGTTCTGCTCCAAACTGTATGCTTCACACCGGTCTGGATTATATTTCACAGGGCATAACGGATACGTCAGCTCAGCTTTATTGGAGCTATATTTCGGCCCTTTTTGGCAAGGGTCCTCTTCAGGATCAAGTCACTCAGTCTTCAGACTGGAAAGCCTGTGAAAAACTGATAGCTTAGCAAAAATGTGCTATTGCCCGAGGCACCGGAAATCCCCCCCCCCCCTCCCGCACCAAAAAATGGAGAATTAGACTAACCTCCTCTATTCCAGAACATCGATTCATTGTCGGTGAACAACGTTGACAATCTGGTACTGGAATCGGACTGGGTTTCAGCAGACCAACCGGACAAAGACATACTTAAGATGACGTTCACAAAAACGAAGATCCCCAATTTGCCCTCCAACTGCTTCGCAAATGAAAAAATCAAGTCAAAGCTCCAGTTCACCGAATGCCAGATCGGCACAGTAATGTCGAACTCAATAAGCAATCCTTTGAAAGAAACAGGACGAGCAATTATTGAACGAAGCACCATTAAAAACATCGAAAGCCATGGAATGAGTTTTGCCTACCAGAACGATCTTGCATTCTTCAGCAATGAGGTTGAAGAGATCCAGCAACTCGGTGTAACAGCCACAGATATTAAGCAGATTCAGATCAGTAACAACAAGTTTAAGAAACTCGCAGATAACGCGTTCAAGCTGATATCGAAGAACACTACTGTTGAAGGGAACTGGTTTGAACACCTTGGAAAGAGTGGACTCCTAGAAACGAAGCACGGAAACGTAGTGCACTTTGTAGAAAACAACGTTCAAAACATCACCGACATCCGAGGCTTTCTTGTAAACATTGCCCACCAAGCTGTGACCTTCCATAACAACTCACTTCTATGTGCATGTCCGATCAAGGATCAGTTTCGGGCGGAGTTAACGAAGTTAAACAAAACCCAGTCAAATTCGAAAGCAACTGAAAGTCTACTTCGTACTAGCCTTTGTATTAACTCGACATTGACATTGGCAATGGCCCTAAATGAATCTTGCCGGGAGCCTAGGATTCTCGACTGGGACGCCGTTCAGTTTCCTTCGAGCGGTCCAATCATTCTAGCGAGAGTGATTTTGATACTTTCGGCTTTAGTGCTTATGTACTGAAATTTTGTTTTAGCCAGACTGAAGTGCTTTGTCTGCGGTTACAAACTAAATTGAAATTAAATTTTGCATGCTTTTGTCGGGCATCTGTCGTCTCGTTGGCGTCTCTTTTTACACGCCAGAAATCAAATTCTGCCAATATTTGTCGGGCGAATCAAACTGGATATCGTTGAAATCAACACCTGGAAAGTTTAAGTCTCGTCGGCAGAACAGGATTATGTTACACGTAATACATCGAGTTCTGTAGACTCTTGTCGGGCCAATCCCGAAAGTTTATGTCTCGTTGGGAAATCGAGATTTTTCTAAACACAAGACATCAAATGACTGCAAAGTTTTGTCGTGCGAAGACCGAATGTTAAAGTTTCGTCGGTTCATCGGACTCTTTTGCAACTAGCAAGCAGTACATTTCGGGCGGAAAGATCTGTGATTTCACAGGTAGCTTACTTTTATTTGGGATCGCAAAGAGGCGCTCTTCTCATCAGCGTTTCCAAAAATTTAGAAATTAGAAAAAAATAGAAAAATCTCGGTATTCTTTATTTGGAAGAACGGTGTTATAAACTCGGCCGCATAAACTCGGAACTGTCGAACTTGCATCTCATTCGGTCATTCCCATTTTTGTTTGTGCATGTCAATAGCCCCCCGCCCCAAATCCCCCAACCGTGGTTGCATATAGTCCGAACGCATGTTTTACATGTCTAGGTCATCAATTCTTATCGCCTATTAAGTTTCACTCAAATCAGACCACTCGTTCGAAAATTGCAGAAGTCAATTTCCATATTTCCCTTCCCCCGTATGGAAATAATTTAGACGTTTTCAGCTGTTCTGACTTGTTTCAGCTGATTTCAGTTGGAAATAACTGCTTCCAACAGTTGAATTTACGGCTACTGGGGATAGATGTCAATGTTACAGCACAGCTGATTTTAGTTGTGAACAGTCGTATCCAGCTGTAATTTTTATGTCTAGTCGGGATACGCATTGGAGACACAGCAGTATTTTACTGTATACACCTGTCTGGTGGCGTATTCAGCTGTACTTCTTACGTCTACTCGGTATACGCGTTGGAGACACAGCCATATGTTGCTGTATACACCTGTCTGATGGTGGGAACACAGCAGTTTCGAGTTGTAAGCAGCCGCTTACACTTGTCAGTGTTTGAGACATAGAAGCATGACACTGTATTTAGCTGTTTGACGGGTGGAACAAAGCAGTATTTAGCCGTAACTAGCTGTTTACAGCCGTAAATGTTTACAACTAGAAGCAGCTTTACCTTGGCGTTGAGCAAACTGTAAACAACGGTGCTTAGAAAAGTGACAACTGTCAATAAATAAAAATAGTCGAGTTCACCCTGAACGTTGTATTTACAAAAATGGCATGCGGGAGTCGTACTTTATGTCCTACGGGATACGGAACCGGTAGTTGGGATCGACTAAAAGCAGGAAAGGAAAGGCAAGAGAAAAGCAGGAAAGAATACTAAAACCATGAAGGGCAAACTAAAACGAGGAAAGAATGACCAAGAATCGAGGATTCGAAAAACTGGCAAGCCTTTCCTCTGTTTAGTATCCCGTGAGAGTCGGCAACTTCCATTTGTTAAAGTTCACCTTTTCCTCCTTTTAGTATTCGAAAAAACTGGCAAGCCTTTTCTAGTATCCCGTGAGGGACTGAAAGGAGGAAAAGATGAACTTTTACAAGCGCACGTTGCCCACACCTCACGTGATACTAAACACAGGAAAAGCACGGCATAGCTTGCCAGTTTTTTCTAATACTTAAAGGCGAACTTTCACAACTGTTAGTTGCTGACCCCTTACGGGATACTAAATAGAGGAAAGGCTTGCCAGTTTTTTAGAATTCCTAATTTCTTTCCTCGTTTTGTGACAAGCTACTAAAACCAGGAAAGAAATGGTGGACTTGAATATCTTAGTTGCCGACCCCTCGCTGGACTCATGATCGCCTACCGATAAGGTACTAATAGGAAAAATGGTGAACTTTTACAAATGTAAGTTGCCGACCCCTCACGGGATACTAAACAGAGGAAAGGCTTTTCAGTTTTTCGGATCCTCGATGCCTGGTAATTCTTTCCTCGTTTTAGTTTGCCCTTCCTGCTTTTAATATTCTTTCCTGCTTTTCTCTTGCCTTTCTTTTCCTGCTTTTAGTCGATCCCCCGGTAGTTCTCACGGAAACCAAACCACATGAGCTGCGATTCCGGGATCTGACATCATTAACCATCGGAAACTTGTATGTGCTGGCTCCCGTCCCGGTAGTAATGGTGGGTTTACACACTGTGTAAAATCCGAGCCTATTTTGAAATCTGAGCGTATTTTACGCAGGTTTTGAGCTTGTATACATTTCTAGCAATACGGACGCATTAGAGAAATCGGTCCGTTCTGTATTTGAATACTTCCGTATTGCAAGAAATCTTTTCAAGCTCAAAACGTGCGTGAAATACGCTCGGATTTTACGCAGTGTGTAAATGGACCATAATTGGAAAAAGCTCACGGAAACTTCATCGCACCAGCTTCTCGTCCGGTAGCCTCACGGAATTGTGTACTCAGAAGCTAGAGAGCCGGTAGTTGATACCGGAAACTGTATAATTGGAGCTTCTGTTCCGGTAGTGTCTACGTGGAATATAAAACTCACGGAATAGTTTGGATGAGAGCTAGGATGCCGGGATTTTCACTGACTTAGAGGAAATAACATTGGAAAAAATCCACTACCGCAACCCATATACTGCGAGAGCTACGGTACCGGTAGCAACTACTATGTGGTTGAAAATGACCAGCCCACGGACACAGATGTCTATGGGCTAGGGTTCCGGTAGTAAAAAAAAAAAAAAAAAAATTGAACTCAAGTACCCATGTCAGTGGAGACAAGGAAACCGGAAGTGTTTCCTGTTTCCGGTTATTTTGGAGGAGACATATCTCTGGATGGATGCTAACAGACTTGTTATTAACGTTGATAAATCTTGCGTTTTATTGTTTTCTCGGGTCGGAAGTGTCCAGCCGGAGCTATGTGGTATCCAAACATCAAGAGGTCTGATCAGTCGGCTAGAAAAGCGCTACATCACATCCAAGCAGTAGAGCTGAAGCTATCCCGGAATCTCGGAATAATGAAAAAACTGAAGAACACCTTGCCGCAGAAAACACTGGTCCTCCTGTATAACGCTCTTATAAAACCCCATATACAGTATTGTGCAATGATCTGGCAATCGACCTTCAAATCTCACCTGCGAAAACTGAGCTCGATTCACAAACGATGTCTGATAATAGTTGGAAAGAATGAAGAGTACTTGTCACTGGAGTCGCTGCATCAACTGTCATGCTTGACCTTTGTTTTTAAGTTTTTAGCTGGTGTGCTGCCATCTTCATTCAAAACATTGTTTCGACCTATCTCGGACCAGCATAATCGGACCCGATCATCATCAAACCTGCAAATACCCTTCACCCCGACCGTACGATCAGATTTGCTCCGAACATAAAATGTGCAAACATATGGAACCTGATCCCAGATGAGCTGAGAGGTAGGAGCTCTCTTGCGTCATTTAAAAAAAAAGTAAAAAATCATTTATTAGCATTACAGAAGAATAATTAAATAAGGTCTAGTAAAATAAAACAAAAAAATTAAAAAATATACTTAAGAATAAAATAATAATAATGTTTTTTATGGCACTTGAGCTTACTCAAGTGCCATACAGCGATTGTAATTTCTGTCCGTCAGTCGGTCTGTCGGTCTGTCGGTCTGTCGGTCCCGGTTTTGCTAGTTCGGGCACTTCCAGATAAGCTAGGACGATGAAACTTGGCAGGCATATCAGGAACTGGACCAGATTAAATTAGAAATACTCGCTTCCCCGATCCGACCATCTGGAGGGGAGTGGAGGGAGGGGGAATCCGGAAAAATGAGGAAAAATGAGATATTTTTAGCTTACGAACGGGTTATCGGATCTTAATGAAACTTGATATATGGAAGGAACTCGTGTCTCAGACCCTCCATTTTAAATCCAAACCGGATCCGGTGACATTGGGGGGAGTTGGAGGGGGAAACCGGAAATCTTGAAAAACACTTAGAGTGGAGGGATCCGGATGAAACTTGGTGGAAAGTACAAGCACAAGTCCTAGATACATGGCTGATATAACCGGAACGGATCCGCTCACTTTGGGGGAGTTGGAGGGGGGAGAAGTCCGAATTTGTAGTGATCCCGCGAGTTCCGTGCTTCCTGATGTGCTGGGACGATGGAAATTGACAGGCATTTCTGGGACCCGACCAGATTAAATAGGAAATCGTCAATTCCCCGATTCGACCATCTGGGGGGGGGGGGGAGTTGAGGGAGGGGGAAGCCAAAATTTGAGGTATTTTTATCTTGCGAACGAGTCATCGGATCTTGATGAAATTTGATATTTAGGATGACATCGTGTCTCAGACGTCCCACTATAAATCCGGACCGGATCCGATGACACTGGGGGGAGTTGGAGGAGGGAACCGGAAATCTTGAGAAACGCTTAGAGTGGAGGGATCGGGATGAAACTTGGTGGGAAGAACAAGCACAAGTCCTAGATACGTCATTGATATAAGCGGACCAGATCCAGGCACTCTGGGGGAGTTGGGGGGGGGGGGGGGGGGGTCCGGATTTCTATCGATCCCGCGAGTTCTGCATACTTCCTGATGTGCTAGGGCGATGAAACTTGGCAGGTATGTCAGGGACCCGAACAGGTTCACTTGAGAACAGCCGTTTCCCCAATCCGACCATACTGGGGGGAGTGGATGGATGGGGAGTCCGGAATCTAGTGGCGTGTATAACTTTTGAACGGGTGATCGGATTTGAATGAAACTTGTCTGGTGAGCTATCGCCTCGGACGTTCAGTGTCACGTCCGGGTCGGGTCCGATACCTGTGGGGATGGAGGGGGGGGGGAACTCGAGAAACTCTAAAAGCAGAGGGATTGGGACGAAACTTAATGGATAACAAGCATTAGGCCTAGATGAAATTGAAGTAGCCAAATGGTTTCGGGGCTCTGTGGGGAGAGTTGGAGGGGTTTCCTGGAATTCCGGTAGTCGTGAGTTAGAATAGTTCGAGATGTAAAACGACAACGAAACTTTGCAGGCATATTAGCGACCCGAATTATCTTGACTTAAGAACCTGACACAACATACCCCCGGAAACTTCCGTTCCTAGATCCGAGCATTTTTTGGGGAGCACGAGAAGAGAAATATGGAAATTGACTTCTATAAATTGCAAACGAGTGGTCTGATTCTAATGAAACTTTATGGGTGATACGAATCGATGGCCTCGACATGTGAAACATGTGTTCGAACCATATGCGACCACGATTAGGGGAATTGGGGGTGGGGGGGACTTTTGACAAGCACAAAAACCAAACGGATGGACCGAATGAGATGCAAATTCGACTGTCCCGAGTGTTATTTGGCGTCCGGGCCGAATTCCGTCAAGGTAGGGGGGGGGGGGGGGGGTACTGGAAACTTGCAGATAGGCTAAGCTCTAATTTCAGTAAAACTTGATGGACAGGAACAGGGAATTAAGAGATTGGGCCCGAACCGGCTCCGACAACGTTGGTGGGAGGGGGGGGGTACCGGAACTTTCCAAAAATGCTCAGATTCGAGTGAAACTTGATAGATGGTATAAAAGAAGATGCTTTAGGTGGTTGATTTTTTATATTCCGAACCAGATTCGGCCACGGTAGGTCGAGATAGAGTGGGTACCGGAAATCGTGTCGCACGTCTAGGGATCAAACAAATGGATTTATTGGGATGAAAGTTTGAACAGTCATGTGCATTTGCTACAGACAATCGAGACGATGCCGGAACTGCTCAGAAATGAGTGAAACTAAATATCCTATTTCTATTTCCGAACCGCATTTTTGGATGGCGGTCGTATTTTGTGACGTTCTCATCTACTTTCTTGTACAGCCTACTCGTACAAGTGCCATATGAGCTCGTAGCTCTTGTTTTTTTATGATGGGGTAGCTTCCCCAGGGGTAAGGTGCAAGAAGGTAATTGGTTAGTTTTTTTTTTTTTTTTTGAGAGGCAAGGTTGTGCCTGAGAGTAGGAACAGTGACCAATCTGCGTATTCTGTTTAAATTGTAAAGATTGTGGTACTCGGCGTCCAGAAATGGACTGAGTGTTTTGGTTATGTATGATTTATTTTGTATTTGAACTTGAACTTGAAATATTTTTAACTAACGGAACAAGACCAGACCGGACTCAAAGTCCATATTGACACGTGTCCGTGAGTTGTCCCTCTGGTTAGGAGAATAATAAAAATATTAGGGTTTTGTTACCAGACAGTTCCGACTCTCTACTTTCTTTAGAGGTGATGACACCTACATTCTTTGCCATCTAGCGAGTTTCGTGACAGTTTGTTTAAAATGTACCCGTTGCAGATAATACGGACTGGGACCCGTCTTTTCGTCCACCTGTCGATTCGCCCACCCGTTATAATGCCCCAAAAATACGTCACATTCCCCACTGTTTCCGACAGCTCGCCTAACCGTCACAAGACCCGAAATATCCGTCAATTCGCCCACCCGCTGATTTGCCCAACCGTTGATTCGCACAACCGCTGATTCATCCACCCGTCGATTCATCTACCCGTTGATTCGCCCAACCTCATTTTGAAGCGTCGATTCACCCACTTCTAAAATCCGTCGATTCGCCCAGCCGTCATAAGACCAACAAAAAAATGTCTCAACCCCCACTTTTTACGACTGCTCGCTTACCCGTCACAAGACCCAAAAAATCCGTCGATTCGCCCAAGTCTCAAAATCAACTCTAGCGCGGCCTTTGTCATTGAGCGCGTATCACAAAGTGAGTGAGTCGTAGTGGAGTAATTAAGAAGAATTCGCCCACCCGTAACAAGACCCAAAAAATCCGTCTTTTCGCAAAATTCTCAAAATCAACCTCTGATCTCTGAATGACTGACTGTCTGTCTGTCTTAACTGATATTTTGATTTTGATGTAATTGACTGTCTGTTTGTCTGACTGTCTAACTGTCTGTCTGTCTGTCCGTCTTGACTGACTGTTTGTCTGTCTTGACTGACTGTCTGTCTTGAGAGACTGTCTGTCTGTCTTGACTGACTGTCTGTCTGTCTTGTTGACTGACTGTCTTTCTGTCCTGACTGTCTGTCTGTTTTGACTGACTGTCTGTCTGTCTGTCTGTCTGTCTTGACTGACTGTCTGTCTGTCTTGTCCGACTGTCTGACTGTTTGTCTGTCTTGACTGACTGTCTGTCTGTCTTGACTGACTGTTTATCTGTCGTGACTGACTGATTGTCTGTCTGTTCTGACTGACTGTCTGTTTGTCTGTCTATCTTGACTGACTGACTATCTGTCTCTCTGAATGACTGACTGACTGTCTGTCTGTCTGTCCTGACTGACTGTCTGTCTGTCTTAACTGATATTTTGATTTTGATGTAACTGACTGTCTGTCTGTCTTGACTGACTGTGTGTCTGACTGTCTAACTGTCTGTCTGTCTGTCCGTCTTGACTGACTGTCTGTCTTGACTGACTGTCTGTCTGTCTGGACTGTCTGTCTGTCTGTCTGAACTGTCTGTCTGTCTGGACTGACTGTCTGTCTGTCTGTCTTGACTGACTGTCTGTCTGTATTGACTGACTGTCTGTCTGTCTTGACTGACTGTCTGACTGTTTGTCTGTCTTGACTGACTGTCTGACTGTTTGTCTGTCCGTTTTGACTGACTGTCTGTCTGTCTTGACTGACTGTCTGTCTGTCTTGACTGACTGTCTGTTTGTCTGTCTCTCTTGACTGACTGACTATCTGTCTCTCTGAATGACTGACTGTCTGTCTGTCTTAACTGATATTTTGATGTAATTGACTGTCTGTCCGTCTTGACTGACTGTCTGTCTGTCTTGACTGACTGTCTGTCTGTCTTGACTGACTTTCTGTCTTGAGAGACTGTCTGTCTGTCTGGACTGACTGTCTGTCTGTCTTGTTGACTGACTGTCTTTCTGTCCTGACTGTCTGTCTGTCTTGACTGACTGTCTGTCTGTATTGACTGACTGTCGGTCTGTCTTGACTAACTGTCGGTCTGTCTTGACTAACTGTCTGTCTGTCTTGACTGACTGTCTGTCTGTCTTGACTGACTGCCTGTTTGTCTTGACCGAATGTCTGACTGTTTGTCTGTCCGTCTTGACTGACTGTCTGTCCGTCTTGACTGACTGTCTGTCTGTCCTTGACTGACTGTCTGTCTTGAGAGACTGTCTGTCTGTCTGGACTGACTGTTTGTTTGTCTTGTTGACTGACTGTCTTTCTGTCCTGACTGTCTGTCTGTCTGTTTGTCTGTCCGTCTTGACTGACTGTCTGTCCGTCTTGACTGACTGTCTGTCTGTCTGGACTGACTGTCTGTCTGTCTGGACTGACTGTCTGTCTGTCTTGTTGACTGACTGTCTTTCTGTCCTGACAGACTGTCTGTCCGTCTTGACTGACTGTCTGTCTGTCTTGACTGACTGTCTGTCTGTCTTGACTGACTGTCTGACTGTTTGTCTGTCTGTCTTGACTGACTGTCTGTCTGTCTGTCTGTCCGGTCTGTCTGTCTGTCTGGACTGACAGACTGTCTGTCTGTCTGTCTTGACTGACTGTCTATCTGTCTTGACTGACTGTCTATCTGTCTTGACTGACTGTCTATCTGTCTTGACTGACTGTCTGTCTGTCTTGACTGACTGTCTCTTTGTCTGTCTCTCTTGACTGACTGACTATCTGTCTCTCTGTATGACTGACTGTCTGTCTGTCTTAACTGATATTTTGATTTTGATGTAATTGACTGTCTGTCTGTCTTGACTGACTGTGTGTCTGACTGTCTAACTGTCTGTCTGTCTGTCTGTCTTGACTGACTGTCTGTCTTGAGAGACTGTCTGTCTGTCTGGACTGACTGTCTGTCTGTCTTGTTGACTGACTGTCTTTCTGTCCTGACTGACTGTCTGTCTTGACTGACTGTCTGTCTGTCTGGACTGACTGTCTGTCTGTCTTGTTGACTGAATATCTTTCTGTCCTGACTGTCTGTCTGTCTTGACTGACTGTCTGTCTGTCTTGACTGACTGTCTGTCTGTCTTGACTGACTGTCTGACTGTTTGTCTGTCTGTCTTGACTGACTGTCTGTCTGTCTGTCTGTCTGGACTGACTGTCTGTCTGTCTGTCTGTCTGGACTGACTGTCTGTCTGTCTGGACTGACTGTCTGTCTGTCTGTCTTGACTGACTGTCTATCTGTCTTGACTGACTTTTTATCTGTCTTGACTGTCTGTCCATCTGTCTTGACTGACTGTCTGTCTGTCTTGACTGACTGTCTGTCTGTCTTGACTGACTGTCTGTTTGTCTGTCTCTCTTGACTGACTGACTATCTGTCTCTCTGAATGACTGACTGTCTGTCTGTCTTGACTGACTGTGTGTCTGACTGTCTAACTGTCTGTCTGTCTGTCCGTCTTGACTGACTGTCTGTCTTGAGAGACTGTCTTTCTGTCCTGACTGACTGTCTGTCTTGACTGACTGTCTGTCTGTCTGTCTGTCTGGACTGACTGTCTGTCTGTCTTGTTGACTGAATATCTTTCTGTCCTGACTGTCTGTCTGTCTTGACTGACTGTCTGTCTGTCTTGACTGACTGTCTGTCTGTCTTGACTGACTGTCTGTCTGTCTGGACTGACTGTCTGTCTGTCTGTCTGTCTGGACTGACTGTCTGTCTGTCTGTCTTGACTGACTGTCTATCTGTCTTGACTGACTGTTTATCTGTCTTGACTGTCTGTCCATCTGTCTTGACTGACTGTCTGTCTGTCTTGACTGACTGTCTGTCTGTCTTGACTGACTGTCTGTTTGTCTGTCTCTCTTGACTGACTGACTATCTGTCTCTCTGAATGACTGACTGTCTGTCTGTCTTGACTGACTGTGTGTCTGACTGTCTAACTGTCTGTCTGTCTGTCCGTCTTGACTGACTGTCTGTCTTGAGAGACTGTCTGTCTGTCTGGACTGACTGTCTGTCTGTCTTGTTGACTGACTGTCTTTCTGTCCTGACTGTCTGTCTGTCTTGACTGACTGTCTGTCTTGACTGACTGTCTGTCTGTCTGGACTGACTGTCTGTCTGTCTGGACTGACTGTCTGTCTGTCTGGACTGACTGTCTGTCTGTCTGGACTGACTGTCTGTCTGTCTGTCTGTCTGGACTGACTGTCTGTCTGTCTTGTTGACTGAATGTCTTTCTGTCCTGACTGTCTGTCTGTCTTGACTGACTGTCTGTCTGTCTTGACTGACTCTCTGTCTGTCTTGACTGACTGTCTGTCTGTCTTGACTGACTGTCTGTCTGTCTTGACTGACTGTCTGACTGTTTGTCTGTCTGTCTTGACCAACTGTCTGACTGTTTGTCTGTCCGTCTTGACTGACTGTCTGTCTGTCTTGACTGACTGTCTGTCTTGAGAGACTGTCTGTCTGTCTTGACTGAGTGTCTGTCTTGAGAGACTGTCTGTCTGTCTGGACTGACTGTCTGTCTGTCTTGTTGACTGACTGTCTTTCTGTCCTGACTGTCTGTCTGTCTTGACTGACTGTCTGTCTGTTTGTCTGTCCGTCTTGACTGACTATCTGTCTGTCTTGACTGACTGTCTGTCTGTAAGGACTGACTGTCGGTCTGTCTGGACTGACTGTCGGTCTGTCTGGACTGACTGTCTGTCTGTCTTGTTGACTGACTGTCTTTCTGTCCTGACTGTCTGTCTGTCTTGACTGACTGTCTGTCTGTCTTGACTGACTGTCTGTCTGTCTTGACTGACTGTCTGTCTGTCTTGACTGACTTACTGACTGTCTGTCTGTCTTGACTGACTGTCTGTCTGTCTTGACTGACTGTCTGTCTGTCTTGACTGACTGTCTTGACTGACTGTCTGTCTGTCTTGACTGACTGTCTGTCTGTCTTGAATGACTGTCTGTCTGTCTTGACTGACTGTCTGACTGTTTGTCTGTCTGTCTTGACTGACTGTCTGTCTGTCTGTCTGTCCCGACTGATTGTCTGTCTGTCTGTCTGTCTGGACTGACTGTCTGTCTGTCTGTCTTGACTGACTGTCTATCTGTCTTGACTGACTGTTTATCTGTCTTGACTGATGTCTGTCTGTCTTGACTGACTGTCTGTCTGTCTTGACTGACTGTCTGTCTGTCTTGATTGATTGTCTGTCTGTCTTGACCGACTGTCTGACTGTTTGTCTGTCCGTCTTGACTGACTGTCTGTCTGTCTTGACCGACTGTCTGACTGTTTGTCTGTCCGTCTTGACTGACTGTCTGTCCGTCTTGACTGACTGTCTGTCTGTCTTGACTGACTGTCTGTCTTGAGAGACTGTCTGTCTTGAGAGACTGTCTGTCTGTCTGGACTGACTGTCTGTCTGTCTTGTTGACTGACTGTCTGTCTGTCTTGACTGACTGTCTGTCTGTCTTGACTGACTGTCTGACTGTTTGTCTGTCTGTCTTGACCGACTGTCTGACTGTTTGTCTGTCCGCCTTGACTGACTGTCTTTCCGTCTTGACTGACTGTCTGTCTGTCTTGACTGACTGTCTGTCTGTCTTGACTGACTGTCTGTCTGTCTTGACTGACTGTCTGTCTGTCTTGACTGACTGTCTGTCTTGAGAGACTGTCTGTCTGTCTGGACTGACTGTCTGTCTATCTTGTTGACTGACTGTCTTTCTGTCCTGACTGTCTGTCTGTCTTGACTGACTGTCTGTCTGTTTGTCTGTCCGTCTTGACTGACTGTCTGTCTGTCTTGACTGACCGTCTGTCTGTATGGACTGACTGTCTATCTGTCTTGTTGACAGACTGTCTTTCTGTCCTGACTGTCTGTCTGTCTTGACTGACTGTCTGTCTGTCTTGACTGACTGTATGTCTGTCTTGTTGACTGAATGTCTTTCTGTCCTGACTGTCTGTCTGTCTTGACTCACTGTCTGTCTGTCTTGACTGACTGTCTGTCTGTCTTGACTGACTGTCTGTCTGTCTTGACTGACTGTCTGACTGTTTGTCTGTCCGTCTTGACCATCTGTCTGACTGTTTGTCTGTCCGTCTTGACTGACTGTCTGTCCGTCTTGACTGACTGTCTGTCCGTCTTGACTGACTGTCTGTCTGTCTTGACTGACTGTCTGTCTTGAGAGACTGTCTGTCTGTCTTGACTGACTGTCTTTCTGAGAGACTGTCTGTCTGTCTGGACTGACTGTCTGTCTGTCTTGTTGACTGACTGTCTTTCTGTCCTGACTGTCTGTCTGTCTTGACTGACTGTCTGTCTGTTTGTCTGTCCGTCTTGACTGACTGTCTGTCTGTCTTGACTGACTGTCTGTCTTGACTGACTGTCTGTCTGTATGGAGTGACTGTCCGTCTGTCTGGACTGACTGTCTGTCTGTCTTGTTGACTGACTGTCTTTCTGTCCTGACTGTCTGTCTGTCTTGACTGACTGTCTGTCTGTCTTGACTGACTGTCTGTCTGTCTTGACTGACTGTCTGTTTGTCTTGACTGACTGTCTGTCTGTCTTGACTGACTGTCTGTCTGTCTTGACTGACTGTCTGTCTGTCTTGACTGACTGTCTGTCTGTCTTGACTGACTGTCTGTCTGTCTTGACTGACTGTCTGTCTGTCTTGAATGACTGTCTGTCTGTCCTGACTGACTGTCTGACTGTTTGTCTGTCTGTCTTGACTGACTGTCTGTCTGTCTGTCTGTCCGGACTGACTGTCTGTCTGTCTGTCTGTCTGGACTGACTGTCTGTCTGTCTGTCTTGACTGACTGTCTATCTGTCTTGACTGACTGTTTATCTGTCTTGACTGACTGTCTGTCTGTCTTGACTGACTGTCTATCTGTCTTGACTGACTGTCTGTCTGTCTTGATTGACTTTCTGTCTGTCTTGACCGACTGTCTGACTGTTTGTCTGTCCGTCTTGACTGACTGTCTGTCTGTCTTGACTGACTGTCTGTCTGTCTTGACCGACTGTCTGACTGTTTGTCTGTCCGTCTTGACTGACTGTCTGTCCGTCTCGACTGACTGTCTGTCCGTCTCGACTGACTGTCTGTCCGTCTTGACTGACTGTCTGTCTGTCTGGACTGTCTGTCTGTCTGTCTGAACTGTCTGTCTGTCTGGACTGACTGTCTGTCTGTCTGTCTTGACTGACTGTCTGTCTGTATTGACTGACTGTCTGTCTGTCTTGACTGACTGTCTGACTGTTTGTCTGTCTTGACTGACTGTCTGACTGTTTGTCTGTCCGTTTTGACTGACTGTCTGTCTGTCTTGACTGACTGTCTGTCTGTCTTGACTGACTGTCTGTTTGTCTGTCTCTCTTGACTGACTGACTATCTGTCTCTCTGAATGACTGACTGTCTGTCTGTCTTAACTGATATTTTGATGTAATTGACTGTCTGTCTGTCTTGACTGACTGTGTGTCTGACTGTCTAACTGTCTGTCTGTCTGTCCGTCTTGACTGACTGTCTGTCTGTCTTGACTGACTGTCTGTCTGTCTTGACTGACTTTCTGTCTTGAGAGACTGTCTGTCTGTCTGGACTGACTGTCTGTCTGTCTTGTTGACTGACTGTCTTTCTGTCCTGACTGTCTGTCTGTCTTGACTGACTGTCTGTCTGTATTGACTGACTGTCGGTCTGTCTTGACTAACTGTCGGTCTGTCTTGACTAACTGTCTGTCTGTCTTGACTGACTGTCTGTCTGTCTTGACTGACTGCCTGTTTGTCTTGACCGACTGTCTGACTGTTTGTCTGTCCGTCTTGACTGACTGTCTGTCCGTCTTGACTGACTGTCTGTCTGTCCTTGACTGACTGTCTGTCTTGAGAGACTGTCTGTCTGTCTGGACTGACTGTTTGTTTGTCTTGTTGACTGACTGTCTTTCTGTCCTGACTGTCTGTCTGTCTGTTTGTCTGTCCGTCTTGACTGACTGTCTGTCCGTCTTGACTGACTGTCTGTCTGTCTGGACTGACTGTCTGTCTGTCTGGACTGACTGTCTGTCTGTCTTGTTGACTGACTGTCTTTCTGTCCTGACAGACTGTCTGTCCGTCTTGACTGACTGTCTGTCTGTCTTGACTGACTGTCTGTCTGTCTTGACTGACTGTCTGACTGTTTGTCTGTCTGTCTTGACTGACTGTCTGTCTGTCTGTCTGTCCGGTCTGTCTGTCTGTCTGGACTGACAGACTGTCTGTCTGTCTGTCTTGACTGACTGTCTATCTGTCTTGACTGACTGTCTATCTGTCTTGACTGACTGTCTATCTGTCTTGACTGACTGTCTATCTGTCTTGACTGACTGTCTCTTTGTCTGTCTCTCTTGACTGACTGACTATCTGTCTCTCTGTATGACTGACTGTCTGTCTGTCTTAACTGATATTTTGATTTTGATGTAATTGACTGTCTGTCTGTCTTGACTGACTGTGTGTCTGACTGTCTAACTGTCTGTCTGTCTGTCTGTCTTGACTGACTGTCTGTCTTGAGAGACTGTCTGTCTGTCTGGACTGACTGTCTGTCTGTCTTGTTGACTGACTGTCTTTCTGTCCTGACTGACTGTCTGTCTTGACTGACTGTCTGTCTGTCTGGACTGACTGTCTGTCTGTCTTGTTGACTGAATATCTTTCTGTCCTGACTGTCTGTCTGTCTTGACTGACTGTCTGTCTGTCTTGACTGACTGTCTGTCTGTCTTGACTGACTGTCTGACTGTTTGTCTGTCTGTCTTGACTGACTGTCTGTCTGTCTGTCTGTCTGGACTGACTGTCTGTCTGTCTGTCTGTCTGGACTGACTGTCTGTCTGTCTGGACTGACTGTCTGTCTGTCTGTCTTGACTGACTGTCTATCTGTCTTGACTGACTTTTTATCTGTCTTGACTGTCTGTCCATCTGTCTTGACTGACTGTCTGTCTGTCTTGACTGACTGTCTGTTTGTCTGTCTCTCTTGACTGACTGACTATCTGTCTCTCTGAATGACTGACTGTCTGTCTGTCTTGACTGACTGTCTGTCTGTCTTGACTGACTGTCTGTCTGTCTTGACTGACTGTCTGTCTGTCTTGACTGACTGTCTGTCTGTCTTGACTGACTGTCTGTCTGTCTTGACTGACTGTCTGTCTTGAGAGACTGTCTGTCTGTCTGGACTGACTGTCTGTCTATCTTGTTGACTGACTGTCTTTCTGTCCTGACTGTCTGTCTGTCTTGACTGACTGTCTGTCTGTTTGTCTGTCCGTCTTGACTGACTGTCTGTCTGTCTTGACTGACCGTCTGTCTGTATGGACTGACTGTCTGTCTGTCTTGTTGACAGACTGTCTTTCTGTCCTGACTGTCTGTCTGTCTTGACTGACTGTCTGTCTGTCTTGACTGACTGTATGTCTGTCTTGTTGACTGAATGTCTTTCTGTCCTGACTGTCTGTCTGTCTTGACTCACTGTCTGTCTGTCTTGACTGACTGTCTGTCTGTCTTGACTGACTGTCTGTCTGTCTTGACTGACTGTCTGACTGTTTGTCTGTCCGTCTTGACCATCTGTCTGACTGTTTGTCTGTCCGTCTTGACTGACTGTCTGTCCGTCTTGACTGACTGTCTGTCCGTCTTGACTGACTGTCTGTCTGTCTTGACTGACTGTCTGTCTTGAGAGACTGTCTGTCTGTCTTGACTGACTGTCTTTCTGAGAGACTGTCTGTCTGTCTGGACTGACTGTCTGTCTGTCTTGTTGACTGACTGTCTTTCTGTCCTGACTGTCTGTCTGTCTTGACTGACTGTCTGTCTGTTTGTCTGTCCGTCTTGACTGACTGTCTGTCTGTCTTGACTGACTGTCTGTCTTGACTGACTGTCTGTCTGTATGGAGTGACTGTCCGTCTGTCTGGACTGACTGTCTGTCTGTCTTGTTGACTGACTGTCTTTCTGTCCTGACTGTCTGTCTGTCTTGACTGACTGTCTGTCTGTCTTGACTGACTGTCTGTCTGTCTTGACTGACTGTCTGTTTGTCTTGACTGACTGTCTGTCTGTCTTGACTGACTGTCTGTCTGTCTTGACTGACTGTCTGTCTGTCTTGACTGACTGTCTGTCTGTCTTGACTGACTGTCTGTCTGTCTTGACTGACTGTCTGTCTGTCTTGAATGACTGTCTGTCTGTCCTGACTGACTGTCTGACTGTTTGTCTGTCTGTCTTGACTGACTGTCTGTCTGTCTGTCTGTCCGGACTGACTGTCTGTCTGTCTGTCTGTCTGGACTGACTGTCTGTCTGTCTGTCTTGACTGACTGTCTATCTGTCTTGACTGACTGTTTATCTGTCTTGACTGACTGTCTGTCTGTCTTGACTGACTGTCTATCTGTCTTGACTGACTGTCTGTCTGTCTTGATTGACTTTCTGTCTGTCTTGACCGACTGTCTGACTGTTTGTCTGTCCGTCTTGACTGACTGTCTGTCTGTCTTGACTGACTGTCTGTCTGTCTTGACCGACTGTCTGACTGTTTGTCTGTCCGTCTTGACTGACTGTCTGTCCGTCTCGACTGACTGTCTGTCCGTCTCGACTGACTGTCTGTCCGTCTTGACTGACTGTCTGTCTGTCTGGACTGTCTGTCTGTCTGTCTGAACTGTCTGTCTGTCTGGACTGACTGTCTGTCTGTCTGTCTTGACTGACTGTCTGTCTGTATTGACTGACTGTCTGTCTGTCTTGACTGACTGTCTGACTGTTTGTCTGTCTTGACTGACTGTCTGACTGTTTGTCTGTCCGTTTTGACTGACTGTCTGTCTATCTTGACTGACTGTCTGTCTGTCTTGACTGACTGTCTGTTTGTCTGTCTCTCTTGACTGACTGACTATCTGTCTCTCTGAATGACTGACTGTCTGTCTGTCTTAACTGATATTTTGATGTAATTGACTGTCTGTCTGTCTTGACTGACTGTGTGTCTGACTGTCTAACTGTCTGTCTGTCTGTCCGTCTTGACTGACTGTCTGTCTGTCTTGACTGACTGTCTGTCTGTCTTGACTGACTTTCTGTCTTGAGAGACTGTCTGTCTGTCTGGACTGACTGTCTGTCTGTCTTGTTGACTGACTGTCTTTCTGTCCTGACTGTCTGTCTGTCTTGACTGACTGTCTGTCTGTATTGACTGACTGTCGGTCTGTCTTGACTAACTGTCGGTCTGTCTTGACTAACTGTCTGTCTGTCTTGACTGACTGTCTGTCTGTCTTGACTGACTGCCTGTTTGTCTTGACCGACTGTCTGACTGTTTGTCTGTCCGTCTTGACTGACTGTCTGTCCGTCTTGACTGACTGTCTGTCTGTCCTTGACTGACTGTCTGTCTTGAGAGACTGTCTGTCTGTCTGGACTGACTGTTTGTTTGTCTTGTTGACTGACTGTCTTTCTGTCCTGACTGTCTGTCTGTCTGTTTGTCTGTCCGTCTTGACTGACTGTCTGTCCGTCTTGACTGACTGTCTGTCTGTCTGGACTGACTGTCTGTCTGTCTGGACTGACTGTCTGTCTGTCTTGTTGACTGACTGTCTTTCTGTCCTGACAGACTGTCTGTCCGTCTTGACTGACTGTCTGTCTGTCTTGACTGACTGTCTGTCTGTCTTGACTGACTGTCTGACTGTTTGTCTGTCTGTCTTGACTGACTGTCTGTCTGTCTGTCTGTCCGGTCTGTCTGTCTGTCTGGACTGACAGACTGTCTGTCTGTCTGTCTTGACTGACTGTCTATCTGTCTTGACTGACTGTCTATCTGTCTTGACTGACTGTCTATCTGTCTTGACTGACTGTCTGTCTGTCTTGACTGACTGTCTCTTTGTCTGTCTCTCTTGACTGACTGACTATCTGTCTCTCTGTATGACTGACTGTCTGTCTGTCTTAACTGATATTTTGATTTTGATGTAATTGACTGTCTGTCTGTCTTGACTGACTGTGTGTCTGACTGTCTAACTGTCTGTCTGTCTGTCTGTCTTGACTGACTGTCTGTCTTGAGAGACTGTCTGTCTGTCTGGACTGACTGTCTGTCTGTCTTGTTGACTGACTGTCTTTCTGTCCTGACTGACTGTCTGTCTTGACTGACTGTCTGTCTGTCTGGACTGACTGTCTGTCTGTCTTGTTGACTGAATATCTTTCTGTCCTGACTGTCTGTCTGTCTTGACTGACTGTCTGTCTGTCTTGACTGACTGTCTGTCTGTCTTGACTGACTGTCTGACTGTTTGTCTGTCTGTCTTGACTGACTGTCTGTCTGTCTGTCTGTCTGGACTGACTGTCTGTCTGTCTGTCTGTCTGGACTGACTGTCTGTCTGTCTGGACTGACTGTCTGTCTGTCTGTCTTGACTGACTGTCTATCTGTCTTGACTGACTTTTTATCTGTCTTGACTGTCTGTCCATCTGTCTTGACTGACTGTCTGTCTGTCTTGACTGACTGTCTGTCTGTCTTGACTGACTGTCTGTTTGTCTGTCTCTCTTGACTGACTGACTATCTGTCTCTCTGAATGACTGACTGTCTGTCTGTCTTGACTGACTGTGTGTCTGACTGTCTAACTGTCTGTCTGTCTGTCCGTCTTGACTGACTGTCTGTCTTGAGAGACTGTCTTTCTGTCCTGACTGACTGTCTGTCTTGACTGACTGTCTGTCTGTCTGTCTGTCTGGACTGACTGTCTGTCTGTCTTGTTGACTGAATATCTTTCTGTCCTGACTGTCTGTCTGTCTTGACTGACTGTCTGTCTGTCTTGACTGACTGTCTGTCTGTCTTGACTGACTGTCTGTCTGTCTGGACTGACTGTCTGTCTGTCTGTCTGTCTGGACTGACTGTCTGTCTGTCTGTCTTGACTGACTGTCTATCTGTCTTGACTGACTGTTTATCTGTCTTGACTGTCTGTCCATCTGTCTTGACTGACTGTCTGTCTGTCTTGACTGACTGTCTGTCTGTCTTGACTGACTGTCTGTTTGTCTGTCTCTCTTGACTGACTGACTATCTGTCTCTCTGAATGACTGACTGTCTGTCTGTCTTGACTGACTGTGTGTCTGACTGTCTAACTGTCTGTCTGTCTGTCCGTCTTGACTGACTGTCTGTCTTGAGAGACTGTCTGTCTGTCTGGACTGACTGTCTGTCTGTCTTGTTGACTGACTGTCTTTCTGTCCTGACTGTCTGTCTGTCTTGACTGACTGTCTGTCTTGACTGACTGTCTGTCTGTCTGGACTGACTGTCTGTCTGTCTGGACTGACTGTCTGTCTGTCTGGACTGACTGTCTGTCTGTCTGGACTGACTGTCTGTCTGTCTGTCTGTCTGGACTGACTGTCTGTCTGTCTTGTTGACTGAATGTCTTTCTGTCCTGACTGTCTGTCTGTCTTGACTGTCTGTCTGTCTGTCTTGACTGACTCTCTGTCTGTCTTGACTGACTGTCTGTCTGTCTTGACTGACTGTCTGTCTGTCTTGACTGACTGTCTGACTGTTTGTCTGTCTGTCTTGACCAACTGTCTGACTGTTTGTCTGTCCGTCTTGACTGACTGTCTGTCTGTCTTGACTGACTGTCTGTCTTGAGAGACTGTCTGTCTGTCTTGACTGAGTGTCTGTCTTGAGAGACTGTCTGTCTGTCTGGACTGACTGTCTGTCTGTCTTGTTGACTGACTGTCTTTCTGTCCTGACTGTCTGTCTGTCTTGACTGACTGTCTGTCTGTTTGTCTGTCCGTCTTGACTGACTATCTGTCTGTCTTGACTGACTGTCTGTCTGTAAGGACTGACTGTCGGTCTGTCTGGACTGACTGTCGGTCTGTCTGGACTGACTGTCTGTCTGTCTTGTTGACTGACTGTCTTTCTGTCCTGACTGTCTGTCTGTCTTGACTGACTGTCTGTCTGTCTTGACTGACTGTCTGTCTGTCTTGACTGACTGTCTGTCTGTCTTGACTGACTTACTGACTGTCTGTCTGTCTTGACTGACTGTCTGTCTGTCTTGACTGACTGTCTGTCTGTCTTGACTGACTGTCTGTCTGTCTTGACTGACTGTCTGTCTGTCTTGACTGACTGTCTGTCTGTCTTGACTGACTGTCTGTCTGTCTTGAATGACTGTCTGTCTGTCTTGACTGACTGTCTGACTGTTTGTCTGTCTGTCTTGACTGACTGTCTGTCTGTCTGTCTGTCCGGACTGATTGTCTGTCTGTCTGTCTGTCTGGACTGACTGTCTGTCTGTCTGTCTTGACTGACTGTCTATCTGTCTTGACTGACTGTTTATCTGTCTTGACTGACTGTCTGTCTGTCTTGACTGACTGTCTGTCTGTCTTGACTGACTGTCTGTCTGTCTTGATTGATTGTCTGTCTGTCTTGACCGACTGTCTGACTGTTTGTCTGTCCGTCTTGACTGACTGTCTGTCTGTCTTGACCGACTGTCTGACTGTTTGTCTGTCCGTCTTGACTGACTGTCTGTCCGTCTTGACTGACTGTCTGTCTGTCTTGACTGACTGTCTGTCTTGAGAGACTGTCTGTCTTGAGAGACTGTCTGTCTGTCTGGACTGACTGTCTGTCTGTCTTGTTGACTGACTGTCTGTCTGTCTTGACTGACTGTCTGTCTGTCTTGACTGACTGTCTGACTGTTTGTCTGTCTGTCTTGACCGACTGTCTGACTGTTTGTCTGTCCGCCTTGACTGACTGTCTGTCCGTCTTGACTGACTGTCTGTCTGTCTTGACTGACTGTCTGTCTGTCTTGACTGACTGTCTGTCTGTCTTGACTGACTGTCTGTCTGTCTTGACTGACTGTCTGTCTTGAGAGACTGTCTGTCTGTCTGGACTGACTGTCTGTCTGTCTTGTTGACTGACTGTCTGTCTGTCTTGTTGACTGACTGTCTTTCTGTCCTGACTGTCTGTCTGTCTTGACTGACTGTCTGTCTTGACTGACTGTCTGTCTTGACTGACTGTTTGTCTTGACTGACTGTCTGTCTGTCTTGAGAGACTGTCTGTCTTGAGAGACTGTCTGTCTGTCTGGACTGACTGTCTGTCTGTCTTGTTGACTGACTGTCTTTCTGTCCTGACTGTCTGTCTGTCTTGACTGACTGTCTGTCCGTCTTGACTGACTGTCTGTCTTTCTTGACTGACTGTCTGTCTGTCTGGACTGACTGTCTGTCTGTCTTGTTGACTGACTGTCTTTCTGTCCTGACTGTCTGTCTGTCTTGACTGACTGTCTGTCTGTTTGTCTGTCCGTCTTGACTGACTGTCTGTCTGTCTTGACTGACTGTCTGTCTTGACTGACTGTCTGTCTGTATGGAGTGACTGTCCGTCTGTCTGGACTGACTGTCTGTCTGTCTTGTTGACTGACTGTCTTTCTGTCCTGACTGTCTGTCTGTCTTGACTGACTGTCTGTCTGTCTTGACTGACTGTCTGTCTGTCTTGACTGACTGTCTGTCTGTCTTGACTGACTGTCTGTCTGTCTTGACTGACTGTCTGTCTGTCTTGACTGACTGTCTGTCTGTCTTGACTGACTGTCTGTCTGTCTTGAATGACTGTCTGTCTGTCTTGACTGACTGTCTTTCTGAGAGACTGTCTGTCTGTCTGGACTGACTGTCTGTCTGTCTTGTTGACTGACTGTCTTTCTGTCCTGACTGTCTGTCTGTCTTGACTGACTGTCTGTCTGTTTGTCTGTCCGTCTTGACTGACTGTCTGTCTGTCTTGACTGACTGTCTGTCTTGACTGACTGTCTGTCTGTATGGAGTGACTGTCCGTCTGTCTGGACTGACTGTCTGTCTGTCTTGTTGACTGACTGTCTTTCTGTCCTGACTGTCTGTCTGTCTTGACTGACTGTCTGTCTGTCTTGACTGACTGTCTGTCTGTCTTGACTGACTGTCTGTTTGTCTTGACTGACTGTCTGTCTGTCTTGACTGACTGTCTGTCTGTCTTGACTGACTGTCTGTCTGTCTTGACTGACTGTCTGTCTGTCTTGACTGACTGTCTGTCTGTCTTGACTGACTGTCTGTCTGTCTTGAATGACTGTCTGTCTGTCCTGACTGACTGTCTGACTGTTTGTCTGTCTGTCTTGACTGACTGTCTGTCTGTCTGTCTGTCCGGACTGACTGTCTGTCTGTCTGTCTGTCTGGACTGACTGTCTGTCTGTCTGTCTTGACTGACTGTCTATCTGTCTTGACTGACTGTTTATCTGTCTTGACTGACTGTCTGTCTGTCTTGACTGACTGTCTATCTGTCTTGACTGACTGTCTGTCTGTCTTGATTGACTTTCTGTCTGTCTTGACCGACTGTCTGACTGTTTGTCTGTCCGTCTTGACTGACTGTCTGTCTGTCTTGACTGACTGTCTGTCTGTCTTGACCGACTGTCTGACTGTTTGTCTGTCCGTCTTGACTGACTGTCTGTCCGTCTCGACTGACTGTCTGTCCGTCTCGACTGACTGTCTGTCCGTCTTGACTGACTGTCTGTCTGTCTTGACTGACTGTCTGTCTTGACTGACTGTCTGTCTGTCTTGACTGACTGTCTGTCTGTCTTGACTGACTGTCTGTCTTGAGAGACTGTCTGTCTGTCTGGACTGACTGTCTGTCTGTCTTGTTGACTGACTGTCTTTCTGTCCTGACTGTCTGTCTGTTTGTCTGTCCGTCTTGACTGACTGTCTGTCTGTCTTGACTGACTGTCTGTCTTGACTGACTGTCTGTCTTGACTGACTGTCTGTCTTGATTGATTGTCTGTCTGTCTGGACTGACTGTCTGTCTGTCAATCTATCTGGACTGACTGTCTGTCTGTCTTTTTGACTGACTGTCTGTCTGTCTTGTTGACTGACTGTCTGTCTGTCTTGTTGACTGACTGTCTTTCTGTCCTGACTGTCTGTTTGTCTTGACTGACTGACTGTCTGTCTTGACTGACTGTCTGTCTGTCCTGACTGACTGCCTGAATGTTTCTCTGTCTGTCTTGACTGACTGTCTGTCTGTCTGTCTTTCCGGACTGACTGTCTGTCTGTCTGGACTTACTGTCTGTCTGTCTGTCTTGACTGAATGTCTATCTGTCTTGACTGACTGTTTATCTGTCTTGAATGACTGTCTATCTGTCTTGACTGACTGTCTTTCTGTCCTGACTGTCTGTCTGTCTTGACTGACTGTCTGTCTTTCTGTCCTGACTGTCTGTCTGTCTTGACTGACTGTCTGACTGTTTGTCTGTCTGTCCGGACTGACTGTCTGTCTGTCTGTCTGTCTGGATTGACTGTCTGTCTGTCTGTCTTGACTGACTGTCTGACTGTCTATCTGTCTTGACTGACTGTCTATCTGTCTTGACTGACTGTCTGTCTGTCTTGACTGACTGTCTATCTGTCTTGACTGACTGTCTGTCTGTCCGGACTGACTGTCTGTCTGTCTGTCTATCTGTCTTGACTGACTGTCTGTCTGTCTTGACTAACTGTCTGTCTGTCTTGACTGACTGTCTTGACTGACTGTTTGTCTGTCCGTCTTGACTGACTGTCTGTCTGTCTTGACTGACTGTCTGTCTGTCTTGACTGACTGTCTGTCTGTCTTGACTGACTGTCTGTCTGTCTTGACTGACTGTCTGTCTGTCTTGACTGACTGTCTGTTTGTCTGTCTATCTTGACTGACTGACTATCTGTCTCTCTGAATGACTGACTGTCTGTCTGTCTTAACTGATATATCGATTTTGATGTAATTGACTGTCTGTTTGTCTGACTGTCTGTCTGTCTGTCCGTCTTGACTAACTGTTTGTCTGTCTTGACTGACTGTCTGTCTTGAGAGACTGTCTGTCTGTCTAGACTGACTGTCTGTCTGTCTTGTTGACTGACTGTCTTTCTGTCCTGACTGTCTGTCTGTTTTGACTGACTGTCTGTCTGTCTGTCTTGACTGACTGTCTGTCTGTCTTGACCGACTGTCTGACTGTTTGTCTGTCTTGACTGACTGTCTGTCTGTCTTGACTGACTGTCTGTCTGTCGTGACTGACTGCCTGTCTGTCTTGACCGACTGTCTGACTGTTTGTCTGTCTCACTGACAGTCTGACTGTTTTTCTGTCCGTCATGACTGACTGGCTGTCTGTCTTGACTGACTGACTGTCTGTCTTTTTTGACTGACTGTCTGTTTGTCTGTCTATCTTGACTGACTGACTATCTGTCTCTCTGAATGACTGACTGACTGTCTGTCTGTCTGTCCTGACTGACTGACTGACTGTCTGTCTGTCTTAACTGATATTTTGATTTTGATGTAACTGACTGTCTGTCTGTCTTGACTGACTGTGTGTCTGACTGTCTGACTGTCTGTCTGTCTGTCCGTCTTGACTGACTGTCTGTCTTGACTGACTGTCTGTCTGTCTGTCTGTCTGTCTTGTTGACTGACTGTCTTTCTGTCCTGACTGTCTGTCTGTCTTGACTGACTGTCTGTCTGTCTGTCTGTCTGATGTCTGTTGATTGACTGTCTTTCTTGTTGACTGACTGTCTGACTGTCTAACTGTCTTGACTGACTGTCTGTCTGTCTGTCTGTCTGTCTTGTTGACTGACTGTCTCTCTTGTTGACTGACTGTCTGACTGTCTAACTGTCTGACTGTCTTTCTGTCCTGACTGTCTGTCTGTCTTGACTGACTGTCTGTCTTTCTTGACTGACTGTCTGTCTGTCTTGACTGACTGTTTATCTGTCTTGATTGTCTGTCTGTCTGTCTTGACTGACTGTCTGTCTGTCTTGACTGACTGTCTGTCTGTCTTGACTGACTGTCTGTCTGTCTTGACTGACTGTTTATCTGTCTTGATTGACTGTCTGTCTGTCTTGACCGACTGTCTGACTGTTTGTCTGTCCGTCTTGACTGACTGTCTGTCTGTCTTGACCGACTGTATGACTGTTTGTCTGTCCGTCTTGACTGACTGTCTGTCCGTCTTGACTGACTGTCTGTCTGTCTTGACTGACTGTCTGTCTGTCTTGACTGACTGTCTGTCTTGAGAGACTGTCTGTATGTCTGGACTGACTGTCGGTCTGTCTTGTTGACTGACTGTCTTTCTGTCCTGACTGTCTGTCTGTCTTGACTGACTGTCTGTCTGTTTTTCTGTTCGTCTTGACTGACTGTCTGTCTGTCTTGACTGACTGTCTGTCTTGACTGACTGTCTGTCTTGATTGATTGTCTGTCCGTCTTGACTGACTGTCTGTCTGTCTTGACTGACTGTCTGTCTTGACTGACTGTCTGTCTATATGGACTGACTGTCTGTCTGTCTGTCTTGACTGACTGTGTGTCTGACTGTCTAACTGTCTGTCTGTCTGTCCGTCTTGACTGACTGTCTGTCTGTCTTGACTGACTGTCTGTCTTAAGAGACTGTCTGTCTTGAGAGACTGTCTGTCTGTCTGGACTGACTGTCTGTCTGTCTTGTTGACTGACTGTCTTTCTGTCCTGACTGTCTGTCTGTCTTGACTGACTGTCTGTCTGTTTGTCTGTCCGTCTTGACTGACTGTCTGTCCGTCTTGACTGACTGTCTGTCTGTCTTGACTGACTGTCTGTCTTGACTGACTGTCTGTCTTGACTGTCTGTCTGTCTTGACTGACTGTCTGTCTTGAGAGACTGTCTGACTGTCTGGACTGACTGTCTGTCTGTCTTGTTGACTGACTGTCTTTCTGTCCTGACTGTCTGTCTGTCTTGACTGACTGTTTGTCTGTCTTGACTGACGGTCTGTCTGTCTTGACTGACTGTCTGTCTTTCTTGACTGACTGTCTGTCTGTCTTTACCGACTGTCTGACTGTTTGTCTGTCCGTCTTGACTGACTGTCTGTCTGTCTTGACTGACTGTCTGTCTGTCTTGACTGACTGTCTGTCTGTCTTGACTGACTGTCTGTCTGTCTTGACTGACTGTCTGTCTGTCTTGACCGACTGTCTGACTTCCGTCTTGACTGACTGTCTGTCCGTCTTGACTGACAGTCTGTCCATCTTGACTGACTGTCTGTCTGTCTTGACTGACTGTCTGTCTGTCTTGACTGACTGTCTGACTGTTTGTCTGTCCGTCTTGACTGACTGTCTGTCTGTCTTGAATGGCTGTCTGTCTTGAGAGACTGTCTTGAATGACTGTCTGTCTTGAGAGACTGTCTGTCTGTCTGGACTGACTGTCTGTCTGTCTTGTTGACTGACTGTCTTTCTGTCCTGACTGTCTGTTTGTCTTGACTGACTGTCTGTCTGTTTGTCTGTCCGTCTTGACTGACTGTCTGTCTGTCTTGACCGACTGTCTGTCTTATCTGACTGTCTGTCTTGACTGACTGTCTGTCTTGACTGACTGTCTGTCTTGACTGACTGTCTGTTTTGACTGACTGTCTGTCTTGACTGACTGTCTGTTTTGACTGACTGTCTGTCTGTCTGTCTGTCTGGACTGACTGTCTGTCTGTCTGTCTGGACTGACTGTCTGTCTGTCTTGTTGACTGACTGTCTTTCTGACCTGACTGTCTGTCTGTCTTGACTGACTGTCTGTCTGTCTTGACTGACTGTCTGTCTGTCTTGACTGACTGTCTGTCTGTCTTGAGAGACTGTCTGTCTGTCTGGACTGACTGTCTGTCTGTCTTGTTGACTGACTGTCTTTCTGTCCTGACTGTCTGTCTGTCTTGACTGACTATCTGTCTGTCTTGACCGACTGTCTGACTGTTTGTCTGTCCGTCTTGACTGACTGTCTGTCCGTCTTGACTGACTGTCTGTCCGTCTTGACTGTCTGTCTGTCTGTCTTGACTGACTGTCAGTCTGACAGTCTGTCTGTCTGTCTTGACTGACTGTCTGTCTTGAGAGACTGTCTGTCTTGAGAAACTGTCTGTCTGTCTGGACTGACCGTCTGTCTGTCTTGTTGACTGACTGTCTTTCTGTCCTGACTGTCTGTCTGTCTTGAATGACTGTCTGTCTATTTGTCTGTCTGTCTTGACTGACTGTCTGTCTGTCTTGACTGACTGTCTGTCTGTCTTGACTGTCTGTCTGTCTGTCTGGACTGACTGTCTGTCTCTCTGTCTGTCTGGACTGACTGTCTCTCTGTCTTGTTGACTGACTGTCTTTCTGTCCTGACTGTCTGTCTGTCTTGACTTACTGTCTGTCTGTCTTGACTGACTGTCTGTCTGTCTTGACTGACTGTCTGTCTGTCTTGACCGACTGTCTGACTGTTTGTCTGTCCGTCTTGACTGACTGTCTGTCTGTCTTGACTGACTGTCTGTCTGTCTTGACTGACTGTCTGTCTTGACTGACTGTCTGTCTTGACTGACTGTTTGTCTTGACTGACTGTCTGTCTGTCTTGAGAGACTGTCTGTCTTGAGAGACTGTCTGTCTGTCTGGACTGACTGTCTGTCTGTCTTGTTGACTGACTGTCTTTCTGTCCTGACTGTCTGTCTGTCTTGACTGACTGTCTGTCTTGACTGACTGTCTGTCTTGACTGACTGTTTGTCTTGACTGACTGTCTGTCTGTCTTGAGAGACTGTCTGTCTTGAGAGACTGTCTGTCTGTCTGGACTGACTGTCTGTCTGTCTTGTTGACTGACTGTCTTTCTGTCCTGACTGTCTGTCTGTCTTGACTGACTGTCTGTCCGTCTTGACTGACTGTCTGTCTTTCTTGACTGACTGTCTGTCTGTCTGGACTGACTGTCTGTCTGTCTTGTTGACTGACTGTCTTTCTGTCCTGACTGTCTGTCTGTCTTGACTGACTGTCTGTCTGTCTTGACTGACTGTCTGTCTGTCTTGACTGACTGTCTGTCTGTCTTGACTGACTGTCTGTCTGTCTTGACTGACTGTCTGTCTGTCTTGACTGACTGTCTGTCTGTCTTGACTGACTGTCTGTCTGTCTTAACTGACTGTCTGTCTGTCTTGACTGACTGTCTGTCTGTCTTGACTGACTGTCTGACTGTTTGTCTGTCTGTCTTGACTGACTGTCTGTCTGTCTGTCTGTCCGGACTGACTGTCTGTCTGTCTGGACTGACTGTCTTGACTGACTGTCTATCTTCTTGACTGACTGTCTATCTGTCTTGACTGACTGTCTATCTGTCTTGACTGACTGTCTATCTGTCTTGACTGACCGTCTGTCTGTCTTGACTGACTGTCTGTCTGTCTGTCCGGACTGACTGTCTGTCTGTCTGTCTATCTGTCTTGACTGACTGTCTGTCTGTCTCGACTGACTGGCTGACTGTTTGTCTGTCTTGACTGACTGTTTGTCTGTCCGTCTTGACTGACTGTCTGTCTGTCTTGACTGACTGTCTGTCTGTCTGTCTTGACTGACTGTCTGTCTGTCTTGACTGACTGTCTGTTTGTCTGTCTATCTTCACTGACTGACTATATGTCTCTCTGAATGACTGACTGTCTGTCTGTCTTAACTGATATTTTGATTTTGATGTAATTGACTGTCTGTCTGTCTTGACTGACTGTGTGTCTGACTGTCTGTCCGTCTTGACTGGCTGTCTGTCTGTCCTGACTGACTGTCTGTCTTGAGAGACTGTCTGTCTGTCTGGACTGACTGTCTGTCTGGACTGACTGTCTGTCTGTCTTGTTGACTGACTGTCTGTCTGTCTTGACTGACTGTCTGTCTGTCTTGACTGACTATTTTTCTGTCTTGACTGACTGTCTGTCTGTCTTCACTGACTGTCTGTCTGTCTTGACTGACTGACTATCTGTCTTGACTGACTGTCTGTCTGTCTTGACTGACTGTCTGTATGTCTGTGTGTCTGTCTTAACTGACTGTCTGTCTGTCTGGACTGACTGTCTGTCTGTCTGTCTGTCTTGACTGACTGTCTGTCTGTCTTGACTGACTGTCTGTCTGTCTGGACTGACTGTCTGTCTGTCTGGACTGACTGTCTGTCTGTCTTGACTGACTGTCTGTCTGTCTTGACTGACTGTCTGTCTGTCTTGACTGACTGACTATCTGTCTTGACTGACTGTCTGTCTGTCTTGACTGACTGTCTGTCTGTCTGTGTGTCTGTCTTAACTGACTGTCTGTCTGTCTGGACTGACTGTCTGTCTGTCTTGACTGACTGTCTGTCTGTCTTGACTGACTGTCTGTCTGTCTTGACTGACTGTCTGTCTGTCTGGACTGACTGTCTATCTGTCTGGACTGACTGTCTGTCTGTCTTGACTGACTGTCTGTCTGTCTTGACTGACTGTCTGTCTGTCTTGACTGACTGTCTGACTGTTTGTCTGTCCGTCTTGACTGACTGTCTGTCCGTCTTGACTGACTGTCTGTCTGTCTTGACTGACTGTCGGTCTGTCTTGACTGACTGTCTGTCTTGAGAGACTGTCTGTCTGTCTGGACTGACTGTCTGTCTGTCTTGTTGACTGACTGTCTTTCTGTCCTGACTGTCTGTCTGTCTTGACTGACTGTCTGTCTGTCTTGACTGACTGTCTGTCTGTCTTGACTGACTATTTGTCTGTCTTGACCGACTGTCTGACTGTTTGTCTGTCCGTCTTGACTGACTGTCTGTCTGTCTTGACTGACTGTCTGTCTGTCTGTGTGTCTGTCTTAACTGACTGTCTGTCTGTCTTGACCGACTGTCTGACTGTTTGTCTGTCCGTCTTGACTGACTGTCTGTCTGTCTCGACTGACTGTCGGTCTGTCTGGACTGACTGTCTGTCTTGAGAGACTGTCTGTCTGTCTGGACTGACTGTCTGTCTGTCTTGTTGACTGACTGTCTTTCTGTCCTGACTGTCTGTCTGTCTTGACTGACTGTCTGTCTGTCTTGACTGACTGTCTGACTGTTTGTCTGTCCGTCTTGACTGACTGTCTGTCTGTCTTGAATGGCTGTCTGTCTTGAGAGACTGTCTTGAATGACTGTCTGTCTTGAGAGACTGTCTGTCTGTCTGGACTGACTGTCTGTCTGTCTTGTTGACTGACTGTCTTTCTGTCCTGACTGTCTGTTTGTCTTGACTGACTGTCTGTCTGTTTGTCTGTCCGTCTTGACTGACTGTCTGTCTGTCTTGACCGACTGTCTGTCTTATCTGACTGTCTGTCTTGACTGACTGTCTGTTTTGACTGACTGTCTGTCTGTCTGTCTGTCTGGACTGACTGTCTGTCTGTCTGTCTGGACTGACTGTCTGTCTGTCTTGTTGACTGACTGTCTTTCTGACCTGACTGTCTGTCTGTCTTGACTGACTGTCTGTCTGTCTTGACTGACTGTCTGTCTGTCTTGACTGACTGTCTGTCTGTCTTGAGAGACTGTCTGTCTGTCTGGACTGACTGTCTGTCTGTCTTGTTGACTGACTGTCTTTCTGTCCTGACTGTCTGTCTGTCTTGACTGACTATCTGCCTGTCTTGACCGACTGTCTGACTGTTTGTCTGTCCGTCTTGACTGACTGTCTGTCCGTCTTGACTGACTGTCTGTCCGTCTTGACTGTCTGTCTGTCTGTCTTGACTGACTGTCAGTCTGACAGTCTGTCTGTCTGTCTTGACTGACTGTCTGTCTTGAGAGACTGTCTGTCTTGAGAAACTGTCTGTCTGTCTGGACTGACCGTCTGTCTGTCTTGTTGACTGACTGTCTT